>LJIJ01003493.1:0-18810 GCA_001718145.1 Orchesella cincta | reverse complement strand
GAGCTTGTGAATACCTGGTACGGCACCTTGTTAAAGGCGCCCTCGATGTCAAGAAAACTCCTACGGCGAATTCTCCGCATGCAAGAGCCTCCTCGATTCCCTCACCAATCGATGCAGAGCAGCATCTGTCGACGCGCCCCGCAGATAAGCGAATTGGTTGTTCTTTTCAGCATATCTACCGTGGCTGGTGTTTTGATTTCCCAATCCACCAGCCTTTCCAAATCTTCAATAGAAACGAAGTCAAGGAAATGGGTCTCCATGACGACGCCTTACTGTAACTTTCCTTACCGGGCTTCGGTAAGAATACTACTCGTGCCTGCTTCCACTGTGATGGTGTGTATCCAAGGATTAAACAGGCCTGGAAAATGTGGAGAAGCAGTAGTACCAATTTATCTCCACCTTTTTTCAAAAGGGCAGGGAAGATATCATCGGTACCGGAGCTCTGAATGAGCTAAACGTGGCTATTGCAGCCTTTACTTTGTATGCTGTGACCACTTCACCTGAGAGTGGCCAAGGGTCGTGCTGGTCTACGGCCTGATGTTCGGCACCCAAAACTACTGCTGCACTCCATAAAGTGGTGGATAACAGTTCTCTCACCGTTTCTTCAGATCCTGAAGTGGTTCCAGTGGATGTTTCCAATGGTCCCAACTTCACTACTGAATCATTCTGCAGAATCTTGTAGAGTCTCGATGCTTCAGGCATGGACTCCACGTCCGTACAGAATGACCACCATGACTTACGACTGGCTTTGCGGATGCGCTGGTAGTATGCGTTCCTTGCTGTCGTAAATGCTTTCCAACTTTCGTCAGTACCCAGGAATTTGTGGCATCTTTCTAGGTGCCTCACTTCTTTCCTTTCCTGTGCCATGCAAGGCTTCCACCAGGGTGACGGTGTATGGTCTGGTCTGATCTTAGTAAGCGGACAGCTGGCATGAAAGCTCTCGCTAATGGCCTGCGTTAGATCTCCAACGCGTCGCTCCAGATCCTCTGTGCTGCTAATCGTCCCAATTGTCATTTCTTCCAATTTGGGTTCAAGCAAATCCTTGTACTTAGCAAAGTCGGTCCTCCTTCTGTTGCGAACAAAGATTGGAGCAACTTTGCCTGCCACACTGAAAGTGATCAACCGGTGATCTGAGAACGCGTAGTCATCCTCTACCTTCCAGTGAGAAATACGATTTAGTACGCCTGTTGTGGCAAAGCTGATGTCAACACCTCCTCTCTCGCACGGGTGATGAACGTCGGCTTGTTGCCTTGGTTTACTACATGCAGGTCCGTTGTTGCGATGTAGTCTGCAAGCTGATCTCCTCTGGTATTGCAGTCACTGCTGCCCCACATCAGATGATGTGAGTTAGCGTCAGCCCCAATTACCAATTGCAGTCCTTTACTTTCGCAGTAATCCACCAGCGTACGGACCGTAGCCGATGGATGTATACCGGAATCGTGTGGCATATATACCGAAGCAAATACAATGCCGATACTATTAACGTTGACTTGCGCAGCTGCTACGTCCCTGTCACTGAGATTAGTCAGTGGCCACGTTCAAATCCTTTGATAGTACAATGGCTGCTCTTGGTGGCAACAACTCAGACCCACACTCACTAGAGTGTTGCCTTTGCTGCAGCCTCTTACTTTACCTTTTACCACATGGGGCTCCTGTAGGAGCGCGATGTAGCTACTTTTACCCCCCTCTCTCAGGCATTCAGAGAGGTTAGTCACGGCTGCTTTGCAACGATGAAGATTGAGTTGATAGCATCTAATTGCGGCCATGACAAATAGTTGTGTGGTTTCTGTGGCGAATGATAAGATAGCCGTACTTGGTGTACCGACTAGTAGTACTGTGACACTTTCGGTACATTACAGATATATGAGTTAATATCTGCATGCAAATACCTACTGGTGCCTGGTTTTTACTCTCCCACTTTGTGAAGGGACGGCCGAAGCCTAGTGTGTATGCCTTAACACACTCCCCTTCACTGTGTGGGGTGATGTAATGATCACCTACCTCCATTACACCTAGTTTGTGGCTACAGAAGCCGCCGCTCCCCGTTGTTGACTACTACGACTCTTGCGGAAGTGCAAGGCCGCAAGAGGTACTTTGGCGTCGCGGTTGGGGACGTTAGTGCAGCGATCGCGCTTACTGGAATCAGAAAAGTAATCCAGGTCACCTTCCTCTGCAATCCCGGATGCATTTTCTGATTCCACCCCTTAAATACCCAGGAGTTAACTTGGAAGGTAGGAGGGTTACTCCTTTGAAGGTGCTTCAGCATCTCCTTGGGGGAGCTTGGCTGAGGCCCGTCCAAACAGGTGTACCTCCATCTCCTGTTGTTTTTCATCATCAGGCTTCTCCTCTTCCTCCCACGCCCGGAATATCCCACCCAATACTGTGGCTATTGTAGCCTTTATCCACTTGATGGTTTCATCGTTGAGGCATAACACCACAACTCTACCATCGGATACTATGAAGTCGTGTACTTTGATGATCGATGGATCGAATCCTAGATCGTCCATCTTACTTATCATCACCTCCTCCAAAGAATTCCTGATGATTGACAAGTGAGATGCATCAAGCCGCCCACTTGCCACATCAGTGTGCTGATCATTACTTTCGTAACGACCAGCCTTACTTTGTAGGAGTTCCCCCCCCGCGTACCTCTTGTGCGTCACTTTTACCATAGTACGTAAATCCCCCCCCCCCCCTCTCTCCCCCCGCTTACCCGAAATGGATGTGAGCTTAGAATTTTTCATGACTGCTTCTACCCAACTTGTGGAAAACAATTCAAGAATCTCGCCACACTCTTCAAACTATTTTTCCCCATTCTTCGTATCCAGGTGGGGCTCCATACCATACTTTCAGTCAGTCAGTAAAGAGAAAGAACATATAATAATATTAATTTATTTTATACTGAATGATATTGCAATTATTTCCTGCAAGAATATTAAATTAATTTACACTGCATAAGTTTTATGACTTCTGTAGCGCTGCCTTCTTTTGTCTCTCCAAAGGAGAGTCCCGACGACCTTTCATTTTCTCGTCCAGCATACATGCATATGGTAAGTTTCATTGAGACAGCAATTGGGTTCAAGATCATAGGCTTTAGTAATAGCTTCGATTTCTTTCAGAGAGGGAAATTAACCAAGATACAGATTCTTTAGCCCCTCATTCCTTTGTACAGTAACCGATGCCATTCAGCCGTTTGTCCATCCAAAGTTGTGGCCTAGCATCAAATTAAGAATTCAAACGCAATACTAAAATAAGTATCACAAGAGAGATAGTAATGACGATACGATTTTACAATTTATTTCACCACCGTTTTAAAATTAGAACATTGAGAACGTTGTCCGTGCGATAACTCAAACAAAACTAATCCAATCAAGTTCAATCTTGGCACACTGATTTTTTGGTCAAGGGGACGATCGCTATTGATTTTCAGCTAAATCCGTTAAACTAAATATAATTAACTGATCATAATTAAGTTTCATCGTTGAGTATACATTGTACCAAATGTATCAGATTGCCCCATTGTGACCGGCGCTAATTACAAATGCCATGGCGTTTTAGAATAGGGGATAGGGAAGGAGGACTAGTTATAATTGAGGATGATAAGCTATAATTCAGGAGGATAAGTTCTCAATGGAACATATGTAAGTAAATTTAGGAGAATCAGAGATAAATGAGAAGGATGAACGATAGTTAAGGAGGATTAGTGATATTGTTTGATTTTACCCTACTGGCTACCAGCATTTATTGTAGTAAAAATACTGTAAATATTTTACTACATTAGCAAAAGGTCAAAGTCATCACTAACCTAACCAGTCATCATCATCATAAGTATAATTTTGTTTTAGGAATTGAGTTCAAATGCAATAACTCTCAAAATTGTAACGGTAGCAGAATAAGTTGTGTAGTGATAAGCAACAAAGTTGAGTTCCCATTTTTAAACATCCTAACTTTTATATTGTCGCATGAAAAAGCAGTAAATATTATTATTGCGTAACGTAATGTTTTTGCTACTTTATTGGTTACTTTTCAAAAACGTAGGTTTATTGTAGAATATTTTTTTTTTTTGAGCTGCCAAGGAATTTATCTCCATTCTTATGCGTCCATAAGGACTTTTGTTGTATTTCCATAAGCCGAGCTACCTTTTTATTTGTATGTATATTAGTTTGCATTCTCATTTAATATGTATCGATGTATGAAGTTCTGTTCTCTTCTCAACTAATTATGTATTCATTCATGCTCATGTTTTTACTGTGACTGTGTAAAGGTCCAGCTTTTCATGAGGTTATAAAAAGGCCATGTTTCTCATGACTCTTGGTCCATTTCTCTGTTCACGATTCTACCTTAAACTACTCTCCGTTTTACTACTTAACCTTTGACCATTTATATTCTCTACGATTCAAGTTAATACACGTCTCCGTTCAAATCCCTTACATTTTGACAGTAGTAAAAATCACACAAGTTTCAAGTTACTAATCAAACTCTCTGTGTCAATCTACGCACATTCATTTCTCCCAAGGTATCATCATCATCTTCATACCAACCTCAACTCCACACAAAAACTCCAACCGTCACAAAAACTTAGTTGCAGCATATAAAGTACCGCTCATTTATGCAGGTGGAAACGTGTAACATTTTATTTGTCTGTGAGTATAACTGTAATTAAAGGACTGTTTTCAATAATGAAACCAAATAATCAGCCTATAAACAGCTGTTAAATGCCACACATCCGTTTCGAAAATCACAAGCAAGAGAAATATTAGAAAGAAAGCCTGATTGCAATGCACCCCAATTTTTTTCAACGCAATTATGTCGACTAACAATATGTACATGTGAATAAATGATTTTTTTACATTGCACTATTGCACATTCACAAAAGGTGTTTATTTTGAATTGTGAGCAGAAAGGATACTGGATACTACCTAACGCATTTCACAGAAATTGTTTTAAAGATGAGAGGTTATTCTCTGGTCTTTGTTATTCCTAAAGATAGCTGCTTCAAAACAATAGAAGCGTCAGACAATCAAAAACTATCAGACATTGCACATTATTCGTCTAACGTTGAACTATTGAACATCAGCACAACAACATACTGGGAAGCCCATAATATAAAGAAATACAAGCTACTTTCCAATTTACAGGGAATTCCAAATCATTTAGATATTTTTGCACCTTTTAGCCGTTGCTTCTCAATGCTTTCTGAAAGTAGCTTAGTAGTACTTTCCTCTAGCGATCTTCCGGTGACTGGAACCCCCTAACTCTCTCTTCCTCAACAAATATATCATATGCCACCCATCCTTCGTTGAATTCCTGCTGCAACTCATCCTGGTAAGCGGGGGCTATCCCCACAGAAATGCTTTGTACTGCCCTTAATAATTGGACATGATGGCAATTATTAACGATCCGGTATTACAGCATTTCATTAGGAAATAAAACGAAAGGAACGACAATAGGAGGTAGACATAAAATCATTCAGCTCATTTCATAAACATGCGAATCCGAGACCGATAAGGATGATGATGATTGAGCCCGCCTTGCAAACATTCCCTCGATCATCAGCAACCCGACGACAGAGACAGCCACAAGGATTCGGAAGGGAAGCGGTTGAGCTGAGAAACCCCCAATGATCGCGTCCTTATTATTGGAGAGGTCCCCTTTACAGGCTCACGGTCGATACCTTACGTCGAGGAAACCTTGTCACAGGAATAGTCTTGGTTGAACTCAGAAATGGCTCAGGTCTTTCTTCCGTCCGTCTGCTCAATTTGCCCAGTAGGCATTATTCTGAAGCAGTTAGCTAGCTGGCAGTTAGTAGAAATCATGGAGCATTGCGTTTTGAATACCTTGAGCTGGTTGAATGTACACAGCCGGAAGGAGCTCATCATCAGCACGAGTGTCGTTTTATTGAGCAAAAACATCTTGCTGAGGTTGGATTGGAGTAGTGCAGGAGCCTTCTTTGACTAATTTAATCTCAAGAATTAGTACTTGTCAGTGGCTGATTGTAATTGACGCTCATTATCATTGATTGATTGTGTCAAATATTTTAAATTTTAAATAAATGATTTTTCATCAAATTCAAAGCCAAAAGATCTTGTTTTTCATGAAATATTTATTTCTCACAGAAAATGTAAGATTATGTACTAAATGAGGCGAGACCAAATTTGGGACATCTATAAATAATTAACCACTGATTTCATTGCATAATCCACTTCCAAACTAATTGAGCCACCTTGCAAACATTCACTTCATCAAAGAGCCGAAGGGATAGATGATAATCGGAAGAAACAGGATGGGGAGCAGTTGACATGAGAAGGAAGAAGCGGTACATGGAGAAGCTAGACCTTGGTCATGACCATTACCAAACGTAGCCGGGGGTCGTCACCGATGGGAACATAATTACAACGATCACTGTCGCAGAAGCACCCCGAACCTGGTTCGGCCCGTCCAGATTGCCCCTAGTAAACCGTCGTTGGTAATTGCACTTTAAAAAGTAGTAATAAAAAAACGTCAAAACGTTGCCGGTATGCTTTCCTCAGAAAAGTGCATTTCTCTTTCAATACTACACACATTCTGGTTATATTCATTATCCTTTAGTGCATGCAACCCCCTTTTTGGTGTTGGTGGCTTGCAGTTGGAAACCTATCAGAGGAATATTGAGATCCTGTTCCACACATTCAGCCAAACCAAATGCAATTTATGACATTTCTTTCAAATAACAACTTACAATCTAATACAATGATCATTTTCATGGACTTCAAACATTTATTCACAAAACTTGATACTGACAGAATTCGTGTAGATTTTAAAATATAAGATGAATCGAATTTAATCTGATTCTGATCAGAAGTCTATATATATTATAGATAAGCGAATGTTTGCTTCACAATTCCAAACAAACAAGACAAAAAACCGAAGGTTAAGACAGAAAAAAGGAGAATGTTGATTCCAAACGGGAGCAGTTGTGAGGAAGGCGAGTCATTATTATTTGCGGTGGAGAGGAGCTCCCCATTCATAGCAGTTGGCTTCGGCTCCTTCTCGTTGCAGAGGACGGTGTCGCACCAGCAGACTCTAAACTTGGATTCTCCGAACTGGCAAACTGGCGAAGGCACTAATTTGTGTCTCCTCACTTTGATTGACACTTCGATATACAAATGATGGGCAAGTATAAATCGTTAATATTACCAAACTTCAACAACCGTTTTCACTCACAATTCTGGAGGAAGAGTGGGGAAAGTATTTGTTCAAAAGGGAAATGTCGTCCTACTTACCTCGCCCAGCAAACCAAATTATTACCGACTTTCCCCGTGTGTCCGAATCATGTTTCCACACCAAGAAAATGGAAAGCAAGAGTAATTCTTCCTCCACATAGCCACCTACATGGAAATCCAGACTCTTCAGAACCCTCACCTCAAGGGTCGTCCTATTCAACAAGAGGAACTTCCGTTGAGTTCCTGTTCCAGTCACATTTTGCTCCGTACTTCACCTTCGGCTATTACTGCCTCCTCCTGCTGTTCCACCCTCACTCCCTTCCCCTTTTTCTGTGTACTGCTCATGACTTCCATTTACAACGACGAGATGACCTTCTTCTTCCATGAGTACCGCTTAAGGTCATCCACACTTGCAAAGAACTCCAGGCAGTGACTCTAGATTCCCTCAAGAAGGCTGGCTCCTCATCGGGGCTGAAATATTCCTCCTTGTTTTACTTGGGAAAATTGAGCTCATTTTGTACACAATCCTCCCCATTACATTCTACTATATCGTGAAAGATTTTGAGCGGTTCCTCTTCAACACGTTTTTCGTTTTCTCCGTTCTTCAAGGATCAAGCGCAGTCACTCATTGAGCAGAGGTTCAGTAACCTTCTCACCTCCTCCAATGGTTTGAACAGAGTCTGGTCACGGTTATCCTTGTTGTGGATTCTCGAGCTGAGTAATGTGGTCGTCATGTTCCTCCGCAGTTCCTTTATGGCCAAGAACACCGGCCAGGTTGTTTGGATCTCCTCCCTTTCCTGTATTTGGTGGTGGCCCTCTGGCTCACGGCCGCGTCGTCGTTTCTAGTAGCTAAATTGAGAGTTGGAGGTGCTGCTGAAGATCCTTAAGGCGAAGCCCATCTGCGTGGAGATCACGTGATGCTACAGAGTAAGCTATTGATCCATAGCGGAGTTGCTAATAGTGCTGCTAATTCTATTTCAACTCAGCCAGTTTCGAAAATTAAGAACATTGTGACAGTCGAATAAAGAATGTGGTAAAATACAGGCAAAATATTATAACGGAAACTAAACAACCATGTATTTATTCTAAGATAAAGAAATGACAATAGGCCGCAGCCTCTAAAACGTTAATCATACGAAATAAATATAAATAAATGCAAATAAATAATAATAATCGGTGCAACTCAACACATCTCTTCATCGTCGTCCTCGTAATCTTGTTCATCCTCCCCTTCTTCATCATCATCATCGTCGTCTTCCTCCATCTGAGTGGCGGCAGCAGCGCGACTTTCAGCCAGTCTCTTGTACTCCTCCATTTCCTTCCACAAACAAAAAAAACAATTAGTCATTCGCCGAGCTTAGCAAAAATAATTACTAATGGACTAGATTACCTTCTGGTATCGGGCCTTATCCTGAGCTGCCATCGTCTGGTACTTGGATTTATCAGCGTCGTTCATTCCACCCCACATCCTGCCAAGAACCTTGCCACGTCAGCCACTCCAAACCCAGGATTAGCCCCCTTCACCTTGGCCCGCTCGTCGTGGCTGAAACAGAAGAAGGCGGAGAGTCCCCGTTTCGGAGCATTGGGATCCTTCGCTTTTTTCATCCTCTTGACCTTGACCCCTTTGGCGGCGACGGTTCCAGCCCCTTTGGCAGTGGTAGTCCCAGTGGGAGGTACGTAGCTCCTCATCTCCTTCTGGTAACGAGTCTTATCCTTCATCTGGAGTTCTACGAACGGCATCTTTTGGGAGGCGCTCATTTCCTAAAAAAACAAACAAGTAAATTAAATTACAATAGCTTTTCTAATTCAAACATGAAGCTACACTTTGATGAGAAGGAACTTACTTCCCACAACTCTGCACACTTTTTGGAGTGATCTGCAAACGACAGCTTCTCGGCTCCCTCCCTTTTCCACTGATCTCGGCAGATTTTGACGAAATACGCATACGCTGAAACAGGACCCTTGGCTTTTTCGAGCTCCATCTCACCTCCTCCTTTTGGACCACCCATCTTAGTACCTGATGATTAAATCAACCCAAATTGATAAACTACTAAAGTACACAATCAAATCGTGATTGGTGATAACCAACAATCAACTTTAAAAAACTTACCGACAACTAAATCAACCGAAACCAATGTTCACTGGGATGGGACAACAATCAACAAATTAATTGCACCTGTAAATAACTAAAGACTCAATTAGGTTTATAGTTACGAGGATCGTTGATTTCCGGTAAATGCGGATGAATGAGATCGAACCAAACGAATGTTGACGAGCAAATGCACACAACCAGCAGCAAAGCAGAACAAAAACGGAATGACTTGGTCTCTTTGGCCAAACAGGATTTTTTCCGTGTCTCCTTTGTTAAACGAGATATTTAAACTCACGACATTTCTCAATGATGTTGCGTATTGCCCCAGAGCTTTTGTTTGTTGGTGGAAAAGACGCTATGCATATTTATCCATGCATCTTTCGTTTTGGTGGTTTAACTTACTTCCATTATGTTTTAAGTTGGGTTTAACTAGCTAAATGTACCTTAAACATGGGGAAAATGATTGTTTCAGTGAAAAGTCCTGGGTGAGACAGTTTTTTTTTGTTAAAATGCAAATGTTTGCTGGGAACCATCTCAAATCATAACGACCATGAAAAGCTCATAAAAATACAGAAGAAACTTTTATCTTAAGCTGCGATTCGGCTACTTGATGCAAACCCCTTTCCAAAGTCAGAGAAGTGTCAACTGGATTAAATAAGCGTCTCCTTTGGTCCACTAGGTGAAATGCGTGATTACTTTTAATTATCATTAATGAGATGTAATTTCTCTGTTTTTCAAGTGAACTGGTGGACTTTTTGAATCGTTGATTTACTATGGGGTTATTGAAAATCAAACAGAATGTTTGTATTTTATATGAGAATGTGCATATTTTCGTCATGTGGATGTCTGTCTGTCTGTGCGATAACTCAAACAAAACTAAACCAATCAACTTCAACTTTGGCATACTGATTGTTTAGGTCAAGTGGACGAACCCTATTGAGTTTTAGCTAAATCCGTTTACATAATCATAATTAAGTTTCATCACAGAGAATACATTGCCCCATTGAAACCGGCGCTAATTACAAATGCCATTTTGATGTAGAATGGGAGATAGTAAATGAGTATGGGTGATAATTGATAAGGATAAGAAATAAATAAGGAGGATAAGTAACAATTAAGGAGGATAAATCATAATTAAGAGATAACTGAGAAGGTAAACGGTAATTAAGGAGGATAAGTCATAATTAAGGAGGATAAGTAATACTGTTTGATTTTATCCTACTGGCTACTTGCATTTATTATTAATAAATATTAACTTTAGAGCTGTATTCAACATTCTGTTAAACTAGAGTTGAGGATTTTGAACTTTACTCTTCCACCTTCGGTACAAATCGCTCATTTAAATACTCAAGTAGAGTCAGCAATGCTGACTCAGCATCGAATCGTTGAGTAATAGACAGGCATTTATATGGTCATCTGTTCCAGAATATTGGTACAAATTGTAAATTTTATCAAGTTTCATAATTAACGACAAGGTGTTTCAATTAAAGTATCGCTCATATACACAATTGCATTGTCATGCTACAGCTAGCTGCCTGCTCTTTAATCTACCATCACCATACAAAATGCATAATGATAGCGTTTGACTAGAGAACCGAACAATACTTTGTTTGCTGAACGGTTGGGAGTTTCCATCAGAGACCGCTCAGCAATCGAAGTCAACCTCATTTTGGAACAAGTCTGGAGGGACCATGACGCATTTGGAAATAAAAAGGTCGGTATTTCAATCACAACTGGATTTCGAGCTGATTCTCTTTCAGCTTGTTCCGAATCTGGAGGTTTTGAACCTAAATGGGAACACGTACATCTATGACAAACCAGAGGAATTCCCTGAAACAAGACCTGAGCTAACAACAAGATTAAATTTGAAAAAACTGCAATTTGTGCAACTGACGTAAATACTGATCACCAGTTTCCTCTTACTTTTCTCGAGCGTTTTGGCCATTATCCAAATATTACGGTAAGGATTAATAATGGAAGGAAAACATTTTATGTTAACTTGAAAAATAAAACATTAACTGCATTTATCCTCCGTTCTTTCAGAATTTAGAACTGACTGATATTTCTTCGCACAGCTTTTCAAGGAAACTTGGGGGTATCCTTAACGCGATGATTATGCTTCGAGAGCACTGGGATTTTAAATGGAAGCTCGAAAATTTGGATATTCTTAACATGTAAGTAGGACTCAAATATTACTTTTTTCGTTTTTAATTTGTAATGTAGTGTCTTTAAACTTTACTTATTCTGCCCAGGCATTCCAACAATCACTTCGAATTCGAGCCGGAACACGCATGTTTTTTACTACAACTGCAGTTCCCACTGATTTCCCTCAGCTTGGACATTGGAGACGGCACGGAGCCTGGAACTTTCTGGCGGATATTGATTACCCACGCCAGCACTCTTCGTAAACTGGTTGTGTATCGTCATGGGGGTCGCTCAATCATTCCAGATGTGTCTCATCGCAACTTCCCATTTGGCACCCGGATGGAGGATCTTGAGGAGCTGCGACTGTTGGGATCGGCAGTGTGCCCAAATCTAAACTTTCTCCAATTCATGCCGAACTTGAGGAGCCTCTATCTTCTTCAGGAAACTGGTAATTCCGCTGAAATTATTAGCCATTTTATTACTGCATTTATTGAGATAAGTATTTTTACTCACCTTTCAGGCTAAAGCATGCTTGCTGCGGCTCCCTTTGCTTCTGAAAAGAAGCTACTTGAAGATGTGCACCAACGACAGACAGCGATGCAATGGAAGTATGGAGTTGGAGTGTATCCTATTCAAAACACGGACTTTTCTGAGCTGGAAGGAGTGAAGCTCAAGAAAATGGAGGAGTTCATTCTATGTGGGAAGGCAGACAAGATTTGTACTGAAAAGCAGGTGGATGACTTGGCAAAGTTGATGCCTAACCTCAAGCGCCTTCGCTTGGGGTTAGGGAATGATGGTTTTAGAGTGGCCTGTGACGCCTGGAAGGAGCTTAAGGTGTTGATGATTCAACCGTGCGAAGTGGATGATTCTGGCATAACGGGATCTATTTCAAGGCTCCAGATTCACTTACCAAACCTAATGGATTTAAGTCGTAAGCTGAAGTATTCATGAAATGGTTGTTCATCATGGAAATTACTTCAATTTTCCCATTTATTTGAATTAGGATTGCGCTACTTTGCATTTGGAGTTGAGACTCCTCCAAAGTCCAAAGTTTATATCAGGTAATTATACCGTCAACACTAGCATTTTTCCGACCTCTTAAAATTGTAACTGTCAAATATAAATCGTGATGTTCTAAATTTCAGATGAGTAACGAAGCTCTGGAAGCATTCACTGCTAAGTTTCCTCATTGTGAGATAGTCCGTTTCAAATGTGGAGTGGAGGAGTGGCCTGAGCTTCGCCATCGATACGATGGGGATTCATCAGAGGATGAGAGCAGTGAGGATTTTGAGGAGGATATGATTGACGTCCTCAAATTCAACAATGAACTGATGGAGACAGAACGACGGGAGGAGCTAGGACATGACTCTGAAGATGAGGATGAAAGCGATGAGATTGAGGAGGAAAATGGGGACGAAGATGAAGCAAACGACAACCAAAATTCTGAGTAGCAGCTAGGCTTATTGTACTACAAATGAAACCCTTGGTTATTTTAGTTGTCAATTTTATTAGGAAATTGTTTCCAATTTATTCCGAGCAACTTTGCTATTTAATACATAAAAGCTATACAGTAACTGAACTTTACCTACTAGAGAGAATCATATTCGTTTAATATTTTGAGAAATAATGTATGGTTTTGTGGATTTTGAATGAGTAACGGTAAATAAATTTTAAATCAACTTCAAAACTTCATGTAAAATCATCTTGTCACTTAGTTTTCGGGAACTCGGTGATGATCATGATTTCATTCGTCGCTGTCATTATTACCAGCGTCTTGAGAAGGAGCTCCTTGGTGTTCTTCAGGCTCTGTTTCGGAATCCATCTTCTCCTCCTCTTCCAGCCCGGTTACTCTGTTAGCTGATGGTGAACTTGGCGTCTGTGCCCTGTTTCCACTTCCCTGACTTCCAATAATTGCAGAAACTGAGGTTGAAGACGCTTTAACTTGACGGACGGGAGGGCGTAAGCTACATCCTGGAGTTTGAATCCCAGCCTTCTTCAATCTGTCATAAAGAGTGCTTGACGGAATGGAAAAAGCACGAGCAGCGGTGTGCGCCGGCATTCCATCCCGAACTGCTTGAATGGCAGAGCTCATAGCTTCATTGGAATACTTTTTGTAGCTCTTAGCAATGGTTGTGGAGCCGCTTCCTCCAGTCCCACTTCCCCCTGAGGATGAAGACTGGTCCAAATTGAGCTCCTCCTCCTTCCCAAAATCAGCAAGTCCCTTTAGGTTCAACTTTTTGCAGCCTTGAGAAACCCAGCCAAATCTTCGCCAGCAATGAACACCTCTCCCTTGTAAATGTAATCGAGAATGTTCAACAACTCGGAAATGTTGACGCCTTCAAGCATTAAAGTAGTTGCGCCACCACAGAGGGGTCGTGAGTCTGAAGAAAGGTTCTCGAACCAGGAGGAGCAAGCGGCGAGCACAACCTTGTGACCTCTTATTCTTCCACCGTTTTCACAAACCAGGATAACATCCGTGAAACGACTGAGTTTTAAAGTATTCCGCAAATGAGGAGAAGAGAGTGGACTGTGAGACTTCCATTCGATACGGTAATAGTTTTGAGTTGACTCGGGGCTGAGTTCCATGGTTGATTTTAATGACCTTGAAGCTTCTATAAATCAACAAAATCATTTTCAATCACACTAACAATTATATTTTCAATTTTAAACACAGCAGGGCTAGCTAATTATTGAGTTTGAAGTTAAATCGTGATTTCACGTCCTAACTACAATATAGTAAAGTGGTAAAAACTAATTAATTGAATAATTACCTTTTTGATCAATCAAACACAAATCACTGGGAAGTGAAATTATCCTGGCCCAAATGAACTTGAGCTATTAAGATGAATTACAGAGCAGCAAAGAGAGGTCACATGTAGGAGATGCTTGAGCAGCACTAGTCACAGCTTGACTCACAAACTACAAAACGTATTTCATTCCTTATTGCAAAGAACCCAAACCAGCCGTATCCTGTCTATTCCTGTTCGGTTCAGACCTTCAGGCAAGTGAAGTGCACTGAAAGATGAATATGAATGAATAGGTATTATGTACCGCTTGCCTTGCACTAAAAACATGCAAATAATTTTGCGTTCGCATAAATCCGTAATCGCCAACAATGCAAGTGATTGATAGGAACTCGCATTTTCTTTCTACCCCAATCGTACCTTTCCCGTATAGATTTAAGATGTGCTACTTTACTTTACCAACATAATTATTACCTTGTTTTTTCTTCGGATGCTTTGGGAAAATGAAATGCAGCGAGAAAATTGAAAGTGAACTGACACTAACTGAAAAATTGGATAGAAATAATTTTTATTATGTAATTCCATTTACGAGTGCATAGGTTATAAAAATATTGAAAAACTAATTTAGGTATTTTGAATGATATGAAGTAAAATGGCAAAAATGCATGACTTAAACCAATGACTGTGATTTAAAACTTGTTCATGAGGAAGAACATGCTTATTCTTACTCAACTCCAGATTGCTCCTCAACGAGTCCCTTCACTTGCAGCTTTTGAGCTGCCTGGATGAAGTCGCCGAGCTCATGTCGCTCCATTTCCGCTTCTCCTTTATACATGTAATCAATGATTTTTCGAAGTGCTGAAAGGTGACCCCTTCAATGACGTGGATGGGTGAACACTTGGTCCTCCATCAGCTCCATGACGAAGTAAGGCGAGAAGCAGTAGAGCACGAGCTTGTGGCATTTGATGTGTTTCCTTGACATGCCAGGGTCACATCCGTGAACGTATCTTCCTGAAGGTATCTGTAGAATGCGGAGCTGATCGTGGGAGACTGGGCGTTCCATTTTACGATGAAAGTTTTCTCGGATGAAGTGGAACCTGAAGCAAAAGCCATTCTGCCTCGCTATCTGAAAAGTTATTCAATATAAATAGTTGTATTTTTAGTATCAGCATACTATAGTGGATCGGATTTAGTTTTGATGTAAATTATGAACAATCGGGTTTGATACTTACATAAAAAGCTGAGGTTGTTTTATGATTTCGGTTGCAAAATGTTTCAAGGGAACTTCACGAGTCCTTTGATTGTCAATTGTAAATTGCAAGCTATTCTTGAATTAAGGCTTGTTATATTTGAACGTAAAAGTCAGTTAGCAACTCACTCCTCCGAGTTTGTTTACGAACAAAAGTGCTCTGCTGATTTTTTTTGTGTCAGATTCATCTGCATGTGGAATGAACGGGAGTCTGAAGCTGTCCATGTGTATAATTTGGATAGGGAGAGTCGAGGATTTGCGTTTTCGTTCTGGTACGTTTTGATATGACACATACACACTTCGGTAAAGTGCACAGCAAAAACACAACATTCAACATTGTAAACCTAGAAAAATCTTGAGCATAGCACGACTTGCACTTCCAAGAGATGTAAGGTGTAAGTATATATATGAATATATTATGCCTTGACAAATATTATTAGAGGTAAAACTCAGGTAGTAGGTTCGGTTTGACTGTGTACGGTATTTATTCTAATAGATAAATAACTCTCATTCAACATTCAGCATCATACTCTTTTCCAATCATAAATTAATTCTTTACCTATCCAGACTAAATTAAATATACGCTTCTGAATTCCTCAGTGCGTGGACGCCTGCGAATCTCTCAGGCGTCGTATGACAAATAGCATAAGATTTATGGAGAGAAGGAGGACTGGATCACCCGTGCTCACAAAACTCTCGAAATCCAAGTGAAACTTAACTACACGGTCTGGGGTCCTTTTATACCCCAGCCGGACAACCTTTAACATAGCGAATATTCTTACATACTAAAAACACACTTTCCATCCCCACAATTTCATTCATATATCTAAATTTATTTAAGACGCACAGAACCTTCCCGTGTTGGAGTAAAAGGCACGTATCGAGCATTAAGGTTGTATGTAACTGTCCATCGTCTCGAGAAAAATGATGACGTAATTCATGCAACAAGTAGTGGCTTACTCATGGTTATAAAAATATGAGCGTAATTGCATTATACAAGAAATATATATACATATGTACATATGCTTTAGGCTTATGCCAGGATCCTTTTGTGCACCCTAATTCTTTTGCTTATCTTTGGCATGCTTGTAAGAAATGTCATTATTTCAAGGCGACACAATGAACTTTTACTCGTATATTATATGATTCAAGCAACAAATTCAAATGGTTTGATTAGGCTTACTTGCCGAAAATTGATACTGCCTATCTTAAACGCTCTCTCTCTACGACTTTACTTTGCATCATTTCATAAATAAACACAATGGTACAGATTCCGTTGAGCACGAGCACAACGTTAACTTCTGCTGTATGTTTCATAGTCAAAGTTACAGGTTTTCCATCAAGGACTTGATGATGATGCTCCAGATCTTCTTTCTGTCTCATTGCTCTCCAATTTTTCTTTCCGAACATACATACACATATCCATCGCATCCCAAACCTGCTCCAGATGAAATTCCCTCGTGTAACTCAGCCATTTTCCAAAGTTCAATTTAAAATGGACCTCCCTTCAGTCGCCAGCCCTCGCCAACTATTGTCGCTTGGGAAAATCTCATCTTTCTAATTTTCCCATCGTTTAAATACCTTTCTTTCAAATGCTGGAGTGCAAAATCATACACAATGCAGCCGTGGAGTGAATGCACTGCTTTTTCCAAACACTCAAGTCCCAGTCCGCTAATATCTTTATTTCGCGGTAAGTCGTTGGTAAACTGGTCATGGCTTTCGGTGAGCGTGTTCAGGGCTTTGTAATCTGATTTAACCAGCTCTTCAAAGCTATCTGGAGCAATCCCATAAATTGGAAAAGCCATCAGAGTAACAAGCTTCGACCTATAAATATTCATAATGACGAGAGAGAAAAGAAGCCAAAACTCAAAAAACTTCGGAAGGCATCCGAACTTGGACGAAAATTTGATTGCTGTCAAGCAACGTGGAAATAAGGTACTCCAGTCGTGCCTAATGAAAATGAATCATATTATTGATATTCCCAAATCGCCCAATTCCAGTTTTTCTATTTTCATCGCAAAATGGGAAAAAGAGACTGATTCCAGTAAATAAGATGAGTGTTAGCCACGTCCCGATATCAAAAGGCCAGAGAAAAGCAGCGGCGCTGTAATACTGACTCGGTTTCTGGTGACGAATGTGAGGCATCCCGTGTCAAAAACGAGTCTGTAAAATCAACAGCCCGTGTTCTGTCACGAGCTCGAGCAATGACTATTCCTAAATCTGCTCGACCCACTATCAAATCTCCAACTATTCCTATCCAAGTTCCATTCTTGAGGAATTTTCCACTGCCTTCCCTCCCCGTTGAGTCCGTGGAACAAACATTGTAGCTAAAGTTGAACTTTGGCATTAATACTCCTCAAAAAGCATTTGGCATCCTCGCTTTGCTAACATTTTAAGCTCATCCACCTCAATTTTTGCTGGGAAATATGGAACAGGAAATCCGTAATATTTTTCCGTTTAAATTCTCTACAAAGTCAGGAAAGTAGTCAAAATCTTGTTGGAACAAAGGGAAGTTAATTATTCTCGTATTTCCCCAGTGTTCACAAAGAAACAACTAGTTGTTATCGCAACCTTCCTTTGATTCCCGTGTACGTCGTTTACCAACTGCCAATTTAAATTTTATTATGTACCTTTAGGTACATATTAAGAAGACTTGTGTGTCGTCGTCCGTCGTCTGTCTGTCAACACGATAACTTTCGAAACCGTTTGACGTTTTGAAATTCTGTCTTCACCAAATCGATAGATAAGGTCAAAGCGGAGGCTAAGTTCGTAGATGGTTATCTGGGGTCACGGGGAACAGGGTCAAATGATAAGCGCAACTAAATTGATAAGCGTCACATATAGCTTATGATACATCATTCGAAGGTATTGCTCTACTGATGATGAAAATGCATCGCAAATTCAAATCAGAACTTTTGAACAGGGTCAAAGGTCACGATTAATGTTTCAAATGACCATTATAGCTTATGATATATCATTGGAAAGGTATTGCTGTGCTGATGATGAATATGCATTGCAAATTCAAATCAGAACTTCCGAACAGGGTCAAAGGTCACGATAAGTATTTTAATTAACCAACATAGCTTATGATATACCATTGAAAGCTACAGCAGTGCTGTTATAAATATGCACTACAAATTGGAATCGGAAATTTCGAACCGAGTCAAAGGTCATGCACTTTCAAATGACACACTTAGGGTGTGATATATCATTCGAAAGCTAGTCCATTGAGATTTCACTTATTACATGTTTTAAGCCGCAAATTACATCCGCTAAAGGTACATCGCTACATCTCGGATTGTCGGTTTATTCGGAAACTCTTTTGTTAGCAATAGTATTTTTTGGAAATTGGCTTCAGCCTTGAATATGAAAAAAACT
>LJIJ01003492.1:0-18813 GCA_001718145.1 Orchesella cincta | reverse complement strand
TCCCAATTCAAAATATTGAAGTAGTACTTTAGCTTTTCCCTCTCTTCCTTCAGGATGCTTCAAAAACTTTCAGAAGATGCAGTTGAGGAGTTGAATTTCCAGTTTATTAGTTTAATTCGCAATGAACTAAAAGCTACAACTCATATTTAATTATAAAATTTAACAACGGTTATTTTAACTTATCCTTATACCACAAATCAACATATTTTACTTGAATAAATTATTTTGCCATGAAAGTGAGCCCTGTTCTGAATTTAAATAATTTTTAAGATGCTCGCGAATCAGTTTAGCGTTTTCGGGCAACCTTCCTCCAGACGAGAGGCCTTCTTCATCGCGAAACATAGAATTAGGGGGAATGCGAGTGCGCCAGTACCCATCAACATTGAACCATTTTCTAAAACAGTATCTGAAAACCCTTGCGGTACATATTCATTCTTATCCACTGTGGTTAAATAATTATGAAGCAGGCAGCATGCAGTTATCACTTTTTGTGCCCGATCCGGACCCACGAACATCGTACGAGCTAAGCAAAGCCAACGGACACAGAGGATTCCAAATGCATTTTCTATTGTTCTTCTGGCTCGCGATAATCTTGAACATTTGCACTGTATTTTAATTTTTTATCATAGTACGTAAATATAGGTTCATAAATAATTTTCTAGTACCGATAATTAAATATCCGTTCGTCTTCTGGTAGTGTTTTATACTTTGAAGGCGGTTTAAATGGCTTCTGAATATGCTTAGCAAGTGGGAAGGCATCATCAGCCACAAAGTAAAGAGGAATCAGTTTTCCGTGTACAATACGAGACGGTGGAAGATCCAGGCGCTTTTCATTCAGGGCCTTTCCAAATTCGCAATTCTTAAAGACACCGCTGTCCCCCTCACTTCCATAGGCTCCAACGTCAAAATACATAAACTTATAATCGGCATCCGCTACTCCCATTAGAACCAAGCTGTGGAAGCCCTTAAGTTGATAAACCGTTCCAAGTGAAATTGCTAACCAAATTATGTTGAATGTATGTTAAATATATTGAAATTGTGGCTTTGTACTTTGTAATTATAAAATATGCTGCCAGCTTTCCAGGACATTTGATGGCACAGTGCTTTCCGTCGATGGATCCTATACAATTCGGCATGTTCCACCGCTCATTGTACCGATTAGCAACTTCAGTGAAATACTTTTTGTTCAAAACCTAAAAGGCTTGATTAGTTTACTCCCCAGACCTTAAATATCTATGTTTTCTGCATACTAACCGGTAAGCTCTCTTTACTTAACGCTGAAATAATGGCATCGCACGTTTCTTCGATTATTTTTCCAAGATGCTGTTTACTGATTCTATAACATGATGCAAGATGCCGGAGCAAAGTTCCAGATGCAAGAAATCTGAATTAACAGAAGTTTATATGTTATAACTTTAGCCCAGCAGTTTATAACTAATTAGATATTAACGCAATTAAATACTCGAGTGTCACAGCCAGTCGCTCATCACTTGTAATTGAGTCATCCGGTCGCGTTTCTGCATGGGGTTGTAGCTTCTCCCTGACTAACTCATGTAGCACATCAAAACGTTCCGGGTTCATTCGAAAGTTTTCTTTGAAAACTGTTGGCGTCTTTCGCATATCAGCAAACTATCGTTGAAATTGTAAAATAGCATATATCTACATTTCGGCTAGAAAGAGCGTTATATTCATACGTGAAGAGAATGATGATGGTCTTACATCAGTAAAGAAACGGCCTTTACTACGCCTTTCTTTCAAATAATCATTTACCCAAAATCTGGGTAGGTTTCTCTTCTTGCTTTCTTTGCTTGCCTTCATAACTCTTCGTGCAGCTAATGCAATGATTAAAATATCGTCATCCAAATCGATTGATGATGATATTGGTGCCATTTTTAATTGAGGAAGGGAAGAAAGTACTTCTGACTCTGTCGTAATCAATACCTAGTTTTCACAATTTGAAGTGCATACTGACTAGCGAAAACTTTCCGAAATGAACTTGTGAAATGCATATTTCCGTTTCGAAATCTAATTCCACAATTTTTGTGTTTTTCTGGACATTTCACGCTTATCATTCCGGAGCGGAATGGTGACTACTGGATTACTTTATCTTTAAAGTAGAAATATTTACGTACGAACACCTGGATGCAGATTTTTGTGATACTCTGAAAGAAGATGATGAAAATTAAATATGTATTGACACGGTTTTTTCAATTTTTGTTAGTGATTTTGGTAGTTTAAAATCCTTTAAACGAATAATGCGAAATCAAATTTTCATCTAATACGCGTTTGTCTGGTATTAAGGAGACGTTTAGTAGGAGTGAGGAGAAACTCGATTCATGCAGTTAACTATAGTACTAAATGCGCCTTCGAATACAGATATTTAGTTTGTTATCTGATAAAAACTCATACCTTTTTTTAGATAACATGGTTATCGCTTTATCACTATGTAAGCTATTGTTCATGGCCCACTTTTTTGTAATTACTTGAAATGATATTATACATACGCCAATGTATAACAATTAGCAAATCACAATATCATGTACTCCAACATTTCTTCTCACAGGCGTCTTGAGGATATGAATATTTTTGTCATAGTTTGCGATACTAAAGCGTTTATCTGATAACAACGTTGTGAAGAAACCGATGCCACTCTTAAAAGTTCTAAAAAATGTACTCAAACGGAGCTGGGGGTGGTTTTCGTCCCGCGCACTCATATTTTGGGGCCAAAAAAGGCAAATGTTCTCCTACAAGATTTCCCCCGTATGTTCCCCTTAGCGATCGTATTTGTAGTACTAAACAGTTCTTTGGCTTCAAAAACGCCACCTCGGCTAAGGAGAATCTATGGGGAGGCCGATTCTGTCGCAGTTTGAAGCCTTAACAATAATTTTTTTGAAATATAAAAATTACTTTATCACAATGATTTTTCATAATTTTTAATTTCGCTTCACTCTTGAAAATGTTCACGCTTTAGTGTACGAAAGCTTGAGTTAAAAAATAAATCTCCCACCTCTTAAGCCGAAAAAATGACTGATATATAAAAATTACGTTTAGGCTTCAAATTTACATCAAAGTTCTTCCAATCCGTAGAAATTATGTTTACTTAAAGAACGCAGAATAAACCTGCATTAAATCAGTCAAGAATAATTATTTTTGATCGAATCAGGAAATGCACCTGTGATAAGTTTTCTTTAAACTCCAGCTAAGCGAGCGTCGGTTTAATTCCTAACCGAAAAAAATATTTTAAAAAAATGCTTGTATTCCCTTGCTCATTTGGAATAGGTTATTTGCTCCTATATATTTTATAACTGATAGTGGGATAATATGAACACAAACTGAAGAGAATTCTGGTGCCGTGTCCGCCTCACTTCGTCACAAAACGAATATTTCCATTACCGAGAGGAAATTATTTTTTGATTACAAGTCTAGATTACTTACGGTAATCACGGTATCTAATATCTTTCGATAATCCTTATGGTCAAAGTTTCTCTTTTTACGGGTTTTTTAGACACAAGAAGGTCACAGTTTACGATATTCAAATGATATGAATATCGTAAATTGTTTTATTGTTTAAATAGTGTAGGATTAAACATATTTTTGACGTTAACTTACATAATCGTATTCATTTCGCACAGCAAATTGATACTAAGTTGCGTCATATCAACGATAGTAGTGTTAATAATGCATAATAATAACCCATATATACATATATTAGTCTTTTACAAACAATTACCACTATATTACAGGTCAACGTTTAGAATAGATAAAGGTTAAACGTATTAGAATTTTATAATAGAAAACCGTTTGAGAGGCCACAAACCGAGGCACTGCAATATTTTTGTGAATTTTTCATTAGAAATCTCTCATTAGAAAATTCCCTTTAGAAATCTCATTAAAATCTCATTAGAAATTAGAAAATCTCATTAGAAGTCTCATTGGAAATTCTCAGAAAGTCTCATTAGAAGTTTAGAAATTCATTAGAATCTCAATTCAAGAAGTCTCATTGGAAATCTCATTAGAAATCTCATTAGAAATCTCATTAGAAATCTCATTGGAAATCTCATTAGAAATGTCATTAGAAATGTCTTTAGAAATCTCATTTAGAAAATTTCATAAAATCTATTAAGAATTATTTAATTCTCCAAAGGAAAATTAAAAAGTTTTAAAATTCAAAAACACGCTTGTGAAGAATCCAAAAACAAAACGTTTATTCTTTATGAATGCAAGATTTTCTCCTCCTTCACCACATTCAAAGATTGAACTCTGTGCCAGTTTCCGTTGCATGTGAGAAACAACTCAAGTTATATTTAAAGCAAATTTACTTAAAGCGGTGGAGTTAAGACTTGGCATACAAGATTTCTTTACGATATTTTTAATTCAAGCCGTATCGGTCTTTGTTTCATGGATCGCATTGAAACGTTGTGAATTATTTCTTGCTTTTGTTTCGTGTCTAATGTTAGAAAACAAGTATTGTCCGCATAAAGCACACCATTGTTGTTATAATTAAGAACTTAAATCGAATTAATATTCAAGTGCCTCACAAAAAATATGATGAGCTTATAATGGTAAAACAGCGAAAATTATCTCCAATGCAAAAAACCAAAATGGCAACCAAGAGCAACCAGCATGCACATAAAACACCACAGCAATATTATCATTCATCTCAAGCATCTTCGGCTGGTTTGACATATGTGAAAGGAGGAGTAGGTCAGAATAAGATTTAACTCTTTTCTCAAGCGCGTACCATTGGCTCGCAATACCTGATTCCACCAAGCTATAAATTCTTTTCAATGCAAGATCATTAGGAAGCGTTGAAAACTGTATCTTCCAAGTTTTGAGATGTGCAGCTAACGTCTCTTTTCCCATGGTCACAGCTGCTACAGTTCTTGCTGTACTGGATTGGTACACAAGTCGTTTTAATATAGGAACACTTTCATCGATCTCGTTAGACCAGCTCACATAAGCGGATTTGTTGCAAGATGTGATATATTTGAGGTACCCTTCAGGCACCGAGTCTTTCATTATCTTATTCCAAATTTCGTTGTTGGTCCATTCCCTCACACTAGGAACAAGGTTTGCCAACATTTCACTAGAATTTGGGTAGTATGCGCTGACCCTTTTAACCACACTTGCTTGCTCCTTCGTTGAATTCATTGCCTCCAACATTTTTGAATTAACCTAGAGCTTCCTGTCATCCTCATAGTTTTGCTCAAGGTCAGTTTTATTAACTTCTAATAAAAGACCAACCTTAAACGCGCGTTGATCTATAGCAAACATTGGTCTTGAATAAATTGTAAAGTTTAAATCAACTAATTGCTTAAAATAATTTAAAAGAATAGGTAGCAAGGGAGCACTCAAATCCGTGATGTTTTGCCCCTTATATGCGTTACTTAGAATTATTCCCATTGTCATCCAAACTAGAACGATGAGTCGATACGACATAATATTTGGGAACTCCGTACCCTGCTCAAGTAAGGAAGAAACGTGTGCAAATAAATTTGCGCGGCTTACACTGTTTCCCTCTAGTACATTTCCTATAGCATTCAAAACAACCACCGACAAAACTATAAGCACAATTAAACAGCACCATATAAAGTTGTCGAATGCCGAAATGTAGCCGATAAGTGACAACGATCCTTTTCGAAACACGTCGCAAGTTACAAACTTTAGGCCTACCTCTTCCACACCCACGAACCAAGTATTCGACTCCTGAAATGTTACCAAAGCTTGACGCATGGAATCCGTTCGTCCATCGTAGTCAGCAGTGCTATTTGGGAAAGCAGTATGGACTAAAATTACATCACTAGACATCCATTTTTCAAAATCAGCGAATTTGGGATATTTCACAATTTTCACCATTTTCTCTTTTAGTTCCCTAAATCGTTGTAGTGTTAGCTGAGGACTGTCACTGTCTACCCACAACGTAATTGCGCTTAGAGCGTTCGTGTGTAATTTGGCAATTTGATTTGAAAGCTTTTTAAAAGTTTGGTTAGGGTTTATTTCCATTAGAATAATTTGGTGTCTAGTTTTAATGTAGTGGCTTGTATTTATTCCAGAGTTACTCACCAGGAATAGCAATTTCGTTGCGTGACCACTCAAGCCCATCCAATTTGCTATGGGATCCAACCATTTGGAAAGTTCGATGGTGTCCTTTAGTCTACCTGTTTTAGTTGAGGTCAAGATTATTTGAAAAATGTTATATTTTGGTAGTCTCAACTCGGATTCTTCTTCTTCAAGTCCTTCCATGTAACTAATTGGCTTTCCCGATCTACTCCATACCGAGGGAATTATTACGTCGTGATGACCTTTCGGGAGTGTAATAGTTTTTAAACCCTCACCGTTCATATGTTGAACTCTGAATAGTATTGAGTAGAGCTCGACGTGACATTCAGGAACTTTTCTTAACGAAGGGAGAAAGTGAAAAGCTGCTCTTACACTGTCATTCCTAGTTGGTTTGATCTTAATGGTTGTTAAGATGTTGGAATATGATTCTTTCCATAAAGTGACTTTTGATTTGTATGTCGAAATGACGATAGGAATTCCCGTTATTGGCAGCAAGTTAACTTTTGTAGCAAACACTTTATAGCTTGTTTGAATGAATGGTGGATAAGAGTTTAAAACTGGCGTTAACAGCTTCGTAAAATGTACTGTGCAATTAACAAATGGGCTCAAATATGATGACAAATTGACTGACTGTTTTATTGAATTTTTTGATTCAGCTGTGTGTATAAGCTTACATAAAACTGCAACAGCAGCCAACAAAGAAAATTTTGAAAACTTGCTTTGCATTTTTCTATCAATCTTTAAAAAAGCGTTTTATATTATTATTTCAGAAACATGTTGGTTTGTTATGGGATAACTAAACTAGTGAAAATTCTATGTTAGCACTTCCGCATGATTTTCAAATATAAATGTAGATTTTACCAGTGTTTTTATGCTAACACGGAAGTTGCCAAGCAATCCAGGAAGTCTCCAACAGACAAAATATGGATGTAGCCAATTTTTGCCAACAGGAAGACTTTTAGTCCGTGATCGAATATGTTTTAAATAATAAGTATTCATATGTACACACGCACATATTCACTTCCTAGAGTAAAATATATCCAAGCATGAAACTTCCAATACACATGTAATTTATGTGGCCATAAAAGCGGCATGGTAAAGCGTTATACAAATCGGATATATCGGATTGGAAATGACGGGATTGTTTTACAACATAACAACTTACTATTTATTAATTTGGCCCACTGATTATTCAGTAGGTGCAAATCATAGACGGTTATTTGCTTTTGTTTTGTTTATTAATTACAATTATTAGTGATAAAATTACCTCAACACCAGGGTCGTATGCTAATTTAAATACTGACATACTTCCTTCCAAATCTTATTGTTATTTAAACAAATATAATAACTGCTTTATTGAAATTACTTTTTCAAGAAATAATTGTATGGGTAATTTTGTTTTATACTTATTTAGCGTATTTAATTGAGCTTTTGAGAAATTTTAGGCTACAAAATATTTGTTTCTTAACTAGAACATTAAGTTTGTTGAGATTCGGTTGTATTAGTGTACCGACAGAGCTACTTGTTGATAGGTAGCTTTCAATCAAAAAGTTGTATACATATCTTTTAACTTAAGATCCAAATGGCTTCAGCTTGGAAACCATGGCATTTATATTTCAGTTTAGTTTTACATTAAAATAGTAATAGTGCAGAATACACGGCAGAATAGCGCCATTTAATTATCGACGGCGTGCGGGCAAACCGTTTTCTGATAAAGGTGAAGCACTTGAAATGTGTAATAATGCAAAAGCTTCTAGAATCCACAAAGCTAGGTTGTGCTTTGCATTTTATGTGAAATGAATACGACTTACAACCAGCAATGGCAAACCCTCTTCTTTTACAAAAATGTAGTATCGTCAACGAACAATCCAATTAGCTTTGATTTAAATATCGAGAAATAATGTTTGCTGCCAAAGTTTTTATCGTGCTTGGCATTCTAGCTATACATCTCAAAACCTTGCTAAGCTTCCGATAGGAAATCTTGAAAATATTCTTTTCTATGCAGAAAACAAGCAGAGAAATTCCCATCAAAACAGACAACATTAGCATAATTGCTAAAAGCTTAGATATTTCTACTGTGTCGGGTCCTTCTCGAACCGAATCTTCATTCATTTTCCTCATCAACAAAGCATGCCACATAGACCACTCGTCCCACTTGTAATGCAATCCTGACGCGAAAAACCGTTGCATGGTAACCTTTAACCAGTACTGATTTTCGGTTCTGATAAACCAATTGTATTGTTCTTGGCTATATTTTTGATCCACCTCGAACCAATCACACGACTTATTATACAGCCTTTGCATAGCGGGGTTGTAACCATTTTTGTAGAACTTTGCCAGTGAAGTCGCAACCGTTGAACCCAGCAACATATTACTTTTTACAATCTTCTCCAAAAAGTCTTTAACAAAAAGTTTTTTACTCACATAAAAAGCCTCTTTTACAGACACATTGTACAACTTAAATTCGGTTCCCACCGTAGTTTCAATGTTGTTTAATGGGACAGGCTCGTTGGAAGCTATTTTGTAGCCGTTGTCAACAAATTCTTTTATCGTCTTGAATAGTCCACTTGGAGGTAGGGTAACAGTGATAATGCTTGTTAGTCCATTTCCATAGAGCTGTCCAAATATGAATACCATCGAGCAAACAATTATGACGTCCCTCGATTCCATTTCAGAACCATGTCCAAAGATTCTACTGACGTGATTTGTCAAATTCAAAAGTAAGCGGTTGTAGTTGCGATGTTTAGATTTGGATTTCAAAACAGCACCAACTATTATTGTTAAAGTTAATAGCCAGATTCGGGTAGGAAATGGTTCGTACCAAATCGAAAAGTTTAATCCATTAGCTTTTTTCTCTTGCTTATTAGTACAGTACAAAATTGAGTTTGAATCAAATTGGTTAAAGTTCAAAAGGCCCACTTTGTATATTTCAGGGTCGTTGAAATTTGTGTTTGATGTTATTACCTCAATGCCACTATACGCAGTATTTACCCTCAGCGTTTTGCGGTTATTTAGTGTACTTTTAACCCAAATGAGCGTCATATTGTGTGTTGCTGCAAGAACAATGAGAGACATAATATCTGTTCGGCATTTTTGATCCATGAGAATTTTTGAACTGAGGCAAAAATTGCGCCTATGTTTTGGTGTGTAACGTAAAAAACTAAAAAAGTCCTCTGGTATTACGTGTAATTTTTTCTTGTTTCCATTCCAATACATTGTGTGATGGAGCAACGTGATGTCGGTCTGGTAGAATTTCCTTTCAAAATCTACAAGACGTTGAGGTGAGTGTGAGCAATATTCAGAGCAGATTATGGTAACAACAGTAGTATTTCGTTAACATTTAAAACTCCGTGGCAGCGTTAAGATTAGTTTTACTGCCGGAAATATATAAATATCCTGATCCCACAATGCTAGCTCGACGTTTAGACGCTTGATTAGGGAATATGGAATTTTACGAGTTTTTTCCCAGACATAGAGAATCATTGTTCGGGATGGTACTAGAACTTCACTCAATTCAAACATGGCATGTTGTAAACTAATTAATTCATTTTCATACTGGATCGGACTGATGATTATGTTGAATGTGTTAGAATATCTGTAGTGCTCTCGTTTAAAGCCATTGTTATTAGAGTCGTGTTGAATTGTAGTAAATCTCGGTAATAAAGACGCAATAGGGGCAAAGTTGTCGCTGTTTATTTTATTGGATTTGTAGAAATAGATAACGTACTCTTCCCAGTTATCATTCAAGTGAGGAAACAAGTTGGAAACGCAGTTAGCACTGTCCATGGGAGCGTTTGCATTACATGCTACTACAATTATGAGCGCAATTAAGAATTTCATCATGAATATTATTTACGATTAACTTAATAAAATTACGTTTTAAGAAATGGAGTTGAAAATTGAGTCAATTCAACCTTTGATTTTTTAGAGTTTCTATTGAGGTTTTAGATAATATTCAAGCCATAAACCTTCGAATTTGATATCATTTTTAGCGAATACGCATGTGTCTAGTAGTGGGAACAAATTTGGATGGAGTGCGGAGAACAAGTAAATTTTCACAGCGAAACATGGCAATAATTATGCTGTCTACTACAGAGGGTTCAGTCTGTCTTGATCTGATAAGAACACAGACATTTTTGGAGCTGACATGATTATGCGGTTGTCCATGGTCCACTTCTTTGTAACTGCTTTCAAAAATTCTAACCACTTGTCAAATGGTAAGAGCACAAAATTAGTTGGATTTGCATAATTTCCTGCAGAGTTTGCCGCTGCTAAACTAATTTCAAGTATACGCCTCGCTGTCTAATATGTAAACTCAGACATGCTGTTGTCAAAGTTAGCACGTGTTAAGATAGTGGATTTATAAGTTTGCAGAAAGTTAGTACTGATGTAATCTTTATCAGACACCTAATTAGTTTTCACTAAATAGTGTCTTAAATCGAATAAGTTCAAATTGAATCTAGATTAGACAGAATATTAGTTTCAGTTAAATATTGCCAAGCTAAGATAGTCTCATGTAGCCATCTACCCATAACGGTACCATTTGTTAAATGTGTGTAAATTGACTCATACCTAGATTCGTTCATTCTATGTAGCTAAAACGACCAAATTATGTATGTAAATAAACAACGCACTAACAACGCAAATGTTGCTCAGAACTTTCGTCAAATCATTTTAGGTAATTTAAAAGGGAACGTTTTACAAACATTGCGCAATTCAAATTTACGTTTCATTTGTGTTTCACAAATATTTTGATGCAATTTTTGACTTACAAATCTGCATAACCATGACCTAATTTGTGACATATTCCGAATCCTGCACAATATGCTTTTTACTTCGTCCCGAACTCGACTGGAATTAATCATGATAATAGACTTGAAGCTCACGAAGTGTCTTATCTCTAATATTGAAAGCCAGTAAACACTAAATACTTCATTTATTTCGGAGACAGGATTCCGCTTTCAAAATTCGGCATTAAATCGTAGAGGGAGAATGGACTAGAATTATTGAAGCTAATGATGCTTAGCAAACCTTCTTACTGCATAAAAAGTTAACTTTCTAAAATGCGCATTACACTGTTAGTTATGTTTTTAGCTACCCCTTCGTGGCAAGACGAGAAACCAAATCAAAAAATTTCAAGGTGATATTTTCCTCCTGCTTTGCTCCGAGACGTGAGCGTTTGGACATGGCGTGATCGAAACTATTTAGGAATGCTCAACATCATCAATATTTTAGTTGTTGATTCCTTTGGCCAGCTAGCATTCGCTGCTCAATTTAATTACACTCTGAAGTCCCATAAAGGGAGAAAGTCGAAGTGATTTAATATAAGATAACTGGCAAAAGTGCTTTTAAAAAGCTAGTTTTATTGTAGGCCAAATTCCAAAATCCTTATCAAATATACCGTATGAAACAATCTGTGGAAAACTAAATCCTTCGACACTTTCTTATCACGACTGACACATCTTTCCAAAAATATGTGGAGCAGTTCCCATGATTAATTAAAACAGCACTTTCTGTAAAGACTCGCATTAAGGTTTAAGCTAATAAATATTCAGGTGTTCGTTTTCTCACTTCTAACCCAGCTAACCTACACAAAAATGTTAATAGATATATTTTTCTTGAAATGCCCTCAAACTGACAAAGTCATTCCTTCTTTTTTGTTCGTCTTGACTCAACATCAGAATGCTGCTCTCAGAAAATCTACACAAATGGTTTCGTCGCGGCCACAAAATCGTAAATGGACTGGGATGTATCGTTTATGACGTAGATCCCTCAACAGGTCATCTCGTTGTAGTCAACAAAAATAAAGTGAAAGGAGGCCAAATAAGTCTCTGGATTTGCAACATTCTTGCTCTGATAGCAGCTGTGCAAGTGGGATACGAAACAACTCAAAACTTACCATTACCTCACATGGTTCATTGTATGTTTTACATTGTTTGTTACGGTGCCGAACTCTACTCTCAAGGAACACAGATCCGACGGAGAAAGCTTGTCAGCCAATGCTTCAATCATGCTCTCGAGTTCGAGCGGAAACAAAACAGTAAGAAACGTCAATATTCACAACAAAAGAACATGATAAAAAAGGTTTGAATTATGTTTTTCAGAAACAAACTGGAAACCAAAGGATGGAAATGGGGCAATTATAACAAAGTTCTTCACGGTTGTTGCAATCTCACCTGTGTTGCTTGATTGTGTCTCCTATGCAATTCAAGTCGGACAGAAACCATGTCAGGCAGTCCATTTTGGGAACTGGATTCATCCCAGTTGCTCCACTTCTCTTTGGGGCATTGTGAAACTGGGTTGGTCAGCAGGCACAATGAGAATCATCAGCGTTTTTGTGACCGGATGCATGGTCGTGGTGGCATATTGGTTTGCTGCGTTCAATTTCTCTGCTTTCACTCTGGAGAAAGTTCAGGCATGTTTGGTTTGTCATTGTATCAGCAACTATAAATGTTTCAAGAAAATTGCAGACTCAACCTGAAATAATAAGATGGCAAAATACGGTCCAAATTTTTCGCGAAATTCAGCTCATCACGCTGGAGTTCAACGGCTATCATCAGAAGTTTCTTTCTGTTGTCAAATTACTTCAAATGGTCCTTTTCTTTGTGATATCCGCCTTTGCCATGATACGTTGGCACAGCCATTTGGCAGTTGGACAAATGGTCATTTTCTTTATGGGAATTTCACAAACGATGATTGGAATCATTCTCGTGTATGGGACCAAAGCTCGGGTATCTGCAACTTCACAAAATTTTATGGATGATCTACGCTCTAATCATGGGTTGCAGAAAAACAAGTTGTTTCGAAGTTACTATCGCTCCTGGTCACTTCTTAAAATTTATTTGGGATCGGTTAATTACATTGATCAACTTACCCCGTTGAACGTAATGGATTTTGCGGTTAATCAGCTAGTCAGTTGGCTACTTCTTTAAATGCAATAGAAGGGCTTATACAAAGATACATGTATTGAAAAATTTCTACGTTCTTTTCGTGTAGAAAGAAATCAATTTTATTGCGGTTAAAAAATTTAATTTGCGGTTAAAAAACCATCCTAATCAACGAAGAATCAGTTTAGCCTTGACTAAATAGATGGGAGATTAATTCAATTGCTTTTTACATTCGCGCAGAATTTATCAAGATAATGAGATGGATCTATTACCTACGTGTCACAAATATGAAGGTAAGCAACTGCTAAATACTTAAATCTCTCCAAAGCTCAGAAAGTTAAGCCTGATAAATGAGGCGCAAGAAATCCATAAGGTCAGGGTAGCAAATCTAATCAATACACATTATTTTCTAACCTGTTTACGACATAATAAATCAACTCTAGAAAAGTTAACTTTCACCTATGCTCCACACAAATCCAGCAATTTTTAATGTTTTTTATTGCGTTCTTACCTCGAATTTCGTCTTTCCGTGTTAGGAAGATAAAGCAAAGTGGCATAATAAAATTCTAAAATCATATGGCTCCATTTCTTCACATATTCTTCCCTGAAATCATGTCAATATTTGATGACATGGCGTGATTCCACACTTTTGCGAGCTAATTAAAAACAAAATGTTGACTTTCCTCGCTTGAAAAAGCGCTTTTACGCCACTTATTTATACTCACATTCTATCATTACATTCCTTAGCTGAGAGTGGAAGAAATCGAGATTTAATTTATGATAAGCACAAAAATTTCATGAAATGACCAACCACTTAAAGACTGGCTTTTACTTGAAATCGTTCAAAAAATATAAATGCTGGTCCATTTACATTTTCAAGTTTGACTTAAAAACAGCTTGCAAAATGTTGCTGGCTGAAAATTTACATAAATGGTTTCGTCGTGGTCACAAAGTAGTCAAGTTTCTTGGTTATATGGTCCATGATGTGGACCCATTAACAGGAAATCTCAACGTTGTCAGTGAACGAAAAGTAATACGGGGCAAAATAATACAATGGTTTTTCACAATTCTTGTTTTAAGACAATTTTTCAATGTGGCCTATGAATCAACTCAAAACGTGCCACTGCCACACCAGCTCCACTCAGCGTTCTATATTGTCGCATACGTTGCACAACTTCACTCGCAATGGACGCTGATCATAAAGAGAAAGCTAGTGAGCCAATGTTTCAATCATGCGTTAGAATTCGAGCGAAGCCACAATCGTAAGTAGCTTCAATTTAAGCTATATTAATTTACATTTTATGCAACAATTTGTGATCGTTTATAGAAACTAACTGGAAACCTCGGAATCAAACTGGGGCAATTATAACCAAGGCTTTTACAGTTATTGCAATATCTCCCGTTTTTCTGGATATGGTTTCCTACGCTTCACAAGTGGGGCTAAAACCCTGCAACGTGGTTCACATTGGGAATTTATTTCATCCAAAATGTCACGGTTCTGTTTGGGAAATTTTGAGACCAGGTTTATTGTCAAGCGCTAACATGAAAATTTTTGGTTCTGCCGTAACCTGGGGTATGGTAGTGCTCGGCTTTTCTTTTTCTTCTTCAAGTTTCCCGGCATTTACATTCGAGAAAGTTTTTGCTTGCTTGTGTACTCATTGCATTAGTAACTACATCAAGTTATTTCAAAGAAAAATGGAAAATCTCAATCTGAGACAGGAAGGTTGGCAAAATACAGTTGGAATTTTTCGACAAATTCAGATAATCACATTGGAGTTCAATGGCTACCACCAAAAATACAACTCTGTTGTGAAACTCCTTCAAATGGTTCTTTTCCTTGTGATGTCGCTTTCGCGATGATTCGCTGGCACAGCAATTGGTGATTCCGCAAATGGTTATATTTTTTATGGGGATTTCTCAAACGATGATTGGAATCATTCTCGTGTATGGAACCAAAGCTCGGTTTCAGCAACTTCACAAGACTTTATGGATGACCTAAGATCTCGGTATGAGCTGCAAAGTAACAAGTTGTTTCGAAGATATTACAGATCCTGGCCGAATTTTAAAGATTTATTGGGCTCGTAAACTACATCGATCAACTAACACCGTTAAATGTGATGGATTTTGCAGTAAACCAACTTGTCAGCATGCTACTTCTTTAGGTGTTTGGTAAAGCGGTCTGGGAATAAGTCTTGAGTAACCTAATATGTATAAATTGTATAAAGTACATGAACTTTGAGTTGAGTTTGAGTAAATAAAGAATGAATGCTTACATTATTTGTCTTTGTGCGTTGTATGAATAAAAGTAGCGACGTGCAGACAATTTTCACCAGAAAATATTCACTTTTCAAATTTAATGGATTCAGAAATATTTTACAAAATGAGGGTAAAATGTATATCTAACCAACAGCATAAAAATATGATGTATACTCCTATGATCTGCCAAATAAAGCGCAGACATTACCCTTCACATTTCCAGCCGAGCTTACTGAAACGACCTTGAGATTGGGACAGGTTAGCCTATAGCCTCCTCGTTCAAAACTGTTCAACTATAACCTTTTCTCTCTTCTCGCCCAGAGCAGTTGCCAGTCGTCTGATGATGGAAGCCCTTTCATTTCTCACAGCGACCATCGAACCCTGCAACTCCTTGATTTCTGCACGCTGCCTCCTTTGAGTTTCAAAATCAGCAGCCTTTTGAACAAACTTGTGGTCTTCAGTTTTAGCCTTGACCCTCGCCTCCCACAAGTTTCCATTGATGACGACCATCCTCCGCCAAAGTAGATCTAAACTTTCTTTCAAAGTCCCAATTTCATCGCCGACTTTTTCCTTGTTCCCTTCACCAGCTCCATTCACATTTCGATTAAGCTGAGCCAGAGGCGGAATCCAGTCATACTCGCTGGGTTTATAATACAGAAAGTGGAGTTTCTCTAAAGATGGAAAGAGAAGGATAAATTCCTTGCTTAAAATCCCTTCATATGCATCCGTATTGGGATAAGCCACGCTCAGGTCTTGAGACTGGAACAACAACTCCTTCCAAAGGAAGGGACGACTTTCTTCCCCTCAGGAAATTCCCGGGAATTTACTCTTCCCATCATTTCGCTCCAGAGGAGATCTAAGTGGAGCATCTTCAGGCCGCTCCCGCAATTCCCAATGAATATTGCCAAATCCTCTAGATAAACTCAGGTGTCAGCTCCCTCGCGACTCACGCTCAGGTTTTCCAATGCGGGTGTTTCACTAAACCGCAAAAACGGGGTGCCTGGACGGTACAGCTTGAGCTGCTTCAGCTTACCAAAGGCGGAATCCGATGTCGTGGCAATAGTAAAGGTATTGGATCTCGGCAAAGGATGATAATATCGATGCCCTTTCTGAAGAGCTGGAAGGGGCACGTTGGTTCCCAAAATCAAGTTTACCAGCTGGTCGGCGTAGGAAGCCATGAGGTAAATGTAGAGCATGTTTTCTTTATCGTCCTTGACCTTGGCTTTGCTTGACCGGATTTCCATTGTGGAGAGACTTGGCAAAGGTGGCGCCGCCGGAAGGACGCATCCGGTTTACGATCTCAGCGTCCAGTTTTCACATTCTTGAAGTTTAACACTTTCAAGAAGGGCATGGAGCCGAGCATCCTCACTAGAGTGTTGATTCTAATGACCACATCCTGGATTCCAAAAGTGGTGAGTTGGCTAGCGAACTCGGACAAGAAGTGAGGCAACTCCATGTATTTATCTTTTGGAGACTCCTCCAGATAGTTGAACTCGGTGGATTTAAGCCCCTTGAGTACCAGGGAATTAACGAAACGGATTGAGACCAGTGCAAACGTCTTTGTTGGACAGCGAAGACATATTGTAGGGAGAGTTCCCAATATTTGAGGGCTGGAAAGGGACGGAACTTTCCGGAGACCAATTCTTTTCCAGGAGAGAATCCAAGACCGACTTCCATTCGTATTTACAAGGCGAAGTCTCAACATCTTGTTCCGGTTGAAAATTCCTTGTCAAGAACTCCAGGATCTTTTTGAGCACCTGAAATTAAAAATGAGGCATTTGTAAAATGTATTTTCAGTCCCAAAATTATTATAATTAGTTTTGATTAATGACTTACGTGCGGTGGAAGATCCTCCATGTTCTTCGCAGCGACTGAAGTCGGATTGGGTTCTTCGACTCCGTCCAACTTCTGGTTTTTGAGAGGCGGCTCGCCTTTTTGACATTGACATAGTGTACGACACTTGTTGTCTTCTGATAAGGACCAGAAATGCACTTGCACAAGAAAAAGATTAAGTTCAATCTTTTAAATGAAAAAACGGACAGAAAATTATATTCTTCACACACTGAACTATAGACACGACACCACAGCAAGGAACAAGATATTTTTCTTTTGCGGAAAAATAATTTACCCACACTTTCCGCTACTCTATGAGTTTGAGCTGATGATTCATCACTTCTACCGGCAGGGAACGTTAGCGAAGCAACGCAGTCCGGATGCAGGTCCATTGCAGTGGCGTAAAACATTGTTATTCATATAACACGAAACATATAAATATAATATATCGTCAATTATTATAAAGTACTGAACGTTAAGTAGATGAAAAATTGAGCAAGTGGAAATCCAAAAGATTGTTAGTAGAAAAGCATCTTCTTTCAATTATGCATTTGTATAATAAACGATGTGTATTTAAATGTGTATATTATAAATAATTTTTATATTTAGAGCATCAACTATATTCTATTTCAGGCGTGTGTAAAATATACTGCTTATTTAACAAGAAAGATACAAAGATTAGTTAAAACTTTTAGTAATGCAGATACAATACGGGCTATATTATTTTTTATTTATTTTACACACACAAACTTAGTCAGAATGCAGTTTCTTTGTTTGACGAGCCACTGTCCCAATTTTTTTCTTAAACGATTTTTCTGCGCTCTTGAAAATCTGAGTGACTCAACTGGGATACTATTCGTGTTGCATCAAACTCGTCGTGAAAAGATGGGTACCTAAAAGTTTCCTATTTTAATATCCATACTTATTTGCATGCATGGTTAATAATATTTGAAGTATCGATTTCTACCTATTTTCTGATGTTAGGTTTATCTTGAAGAAGAAATTCCACTAATCCCGGTAGTTTTCCCTTCATCGCGTGTACTACCTTTTCCATAAAATTGATTTGTCCAAGTTGGTTTTTAAGCTTTGCAACTTCCGCCATTTCCTTCAATCTAATATCCGAAATAAAAATGTATAAAATTGTCATTCTCGATTTTCTTGATAATTAAAATGGTTTTGTGATAGCTGACCCACCAATGGAGCATTCAGAAATTATTCCTGAGCTTTGATGTTAGACACATTATCATGTAACAAGCTAGCGCACACACTGGTACAAAGAAACCGAGTTGAATAGCAACATATAGGTCAACATACATCCTTTCAACTGCATTTTCCTGGCATTGAGTTGTTTCTAGAAGTCGGTTAAGTAGTGTGTTTCGTTGTGGACACGGCAAACTCGATGTGTAAAATAAATGCATAGAGATAGCACAGTGAATCTAGCTAGCGCACACTGGTACAAGAAACCGGCAGTTGAATAGAAATATATTAGGTCACGTACAGGTGCCCTTCTACTGCAATTTCTGGCATTGAAGTTGTTTCTAGAAGTCGGTTAAGTAGTGTTTTCGTTGTGGACATGGAAAGCTCGATGTCTAAAATAAATGCATAGAGATAGCACAGTGAATGTAGCTAGCGCACACCTGGTACAAGAAACCGCAGTTAAATGGCAAAAAAAGGTCAACGGTACATCCCTTCAACTGCAATTTCTGGCATTGAAGTTGTTTCTAGAAGTCGGATAAGTAGTGTTTTTGTTGTGGACACGGCACTCGATCGTCTAAAA
>LJIJ01003491.1:0-10979 GCA_001718145.1 Orchesella cincta | reverse complement strand
CTTGCAATCGTTGCTAATATACTCGTTGAATGAAATTACTATACAAACTTGCTTAGAAGTATTACTAGTAGGTCTTGTAAATTTGTATTTTGACACCTCAGATAAAAATAATAACTAAAATAGTACTCTACCAAATTGTATATGTATATTAGCTTGAATTTCGGACCGCAAGAATCTACACTACTTAGCTCTGAAAAATATATAACTATGAGTGAGAATCATCCATAAGTGGTTATACATTTTTATCCAACAAACCTCAAATTTCGATCATACACTTGAGAATGGTATCCAAAGAGTTCCTTGGCTGTGCAATAAGAATTCATATATATTATTTAAGTAATGCTAAGACTCCATCAATTCTAATATTAAACAACCATCGTTCGGTCATGAATTCATTTCAAGACCTAGGAAATGGTTGCGGCAGTATTTTCGACATAATTTATATAACGTGGACCATGTCAGACTGTTGAATAAATGCCGATGGAACTTTTCAGGAGTTGAAAGTCTATATCAATACCAGTTGATACAAATTATCGTTGTCGTTATCATACGAACCAGTATTAAACATTACATCACCAAAACATTCTCTACCATTCAAACGATTTTTGTGTTATCTTCAGGTCGCGTCATCATGTAAACCAATAAAATTGGTTCAATCGCAATATGTGGTAATAGAAGTCTAATGCTTGCTGTTTGTTGAAGCCCACCGACATTAGTGCTTCTGCATACAAGAGCCAGAACAAATATGTTACTACCTCTACTGATTTTTTACCAGACTTACACAGAAATAATACGAAAAAATTCAAGACCACAGTAATATAATACATGAACTATAATTCCTGTTCCTATAACACGCATTCATAAAAGTAGGCATATAAAAAAACTAGAGTTTAACAATGATAATGAGAAGGTAAATAAATAAAACAAAAACAAAATATCATTTAAATCTCAATGTATTAGTAGAGAACTGGATAAAACGATACATATAATTATATACCATCTTCAAAAATAAAAAATACAATAGTCTTGAAGGACAACTGAGTGATCGTACACAAAGGTTGAGTGTTTTAACTAAATGAAGTGAAAATAAGTACTGGCGTTTTAAATGAATCCTTTACAATTGCTTAAACTCTATGCCAATTTATGTTGTCATAAACTTTCCTTTAGTTATGATATACAATCGTTTTCTGGTCATGTTTTTCAATTTAAATATAATTGTGCATCCAAACACAGCCGTTTAAAGTAAAAAGATTTTATAATATTAATAATCTAATGAGAATAAAAAGTTAAAATGAGTCTACGACATAAAATCATATAGTTGAAAGAACATTACTATAAGATCTAAATCAATAGGATCCAATAAAGTTGAAGGATTTAACTCACATAAGCTAATAAGCCTTTCTATGTTGGTGTGGACAAATATCTATACAGCAAATCAACAGTGCAATTCTTGCATTGCAAAAATATATATCTTTAATCAAGACAATTAAAAGTAATCACAAAACGGCGAATGTACGTTTTGACATTTAATCAATTATTGTTCACATATATAATGCAAACATTTGTATTTTAAACAGTGTGGATTTACACACAGGTCAGAGTTTGTTATTTATAGTAGCAAAAATGAAAGGCTTGTACGTAACCTGTGATTTGGCCGTTTATAAAGCTTAATTCCCCAATTATTACTCAAACTCAATTGATATTTAATTTATAAAATACCAGTATGGTGTGTTAATTAATAGCATACGTGTGTTAATTTTCGGCTGCCGACAACAAGGAGTCAGCCAAATGGCAAACATAATGTAAAAAACATTTATAATCTTTGTCATGTCATGCGTCTTTCAACGAAGACAACTTTTTGTCATTCACTGGTTTGGGTCTTTTTTCATGGTTATTTCTGTTATCTTTAAGTATGTATTGCATTTGAACTGCCAGGATTGATTATGCTTATGTCATATTTTATGAATAACTTCAGAGCTATAGCATATATACATAGTGTGTACTGTAATATAGTAGAATGTTTGCCGGAAATATTTTTGGAATTGGCTGTATATAGATGAACAGTGTGACTTTAGTTTGCTTTCCTTAACTCCGTAATATATGAAAAGCTCTTTGGTTAAGCGTTTTTTCATATCTTCACCCATGTAGGTTTGAACCTGATACGGTCAGGTGGAAACATTTTGCTACATATATATATATATATTATGAGCATCTAAAGATATCACACACATGTTGGATATTATGCAGAAAATCTCAATGGAGATTATTAACTTCATTGGAGCATTTGTATTAGCAAACAACATTGCATACATGCATAACCAATACTTGTATTGTGAACGATTGGATTTCTGAAGGTATGGGATCCTGGATTTCAAGAATGCATAAACATACAGATCTGATACTTGTATGTAGCATGCTCATGTTTGTCTAGAAGAGGAAATGATCTGTCTTGAAGAGTTATTTTGAACCACTGATATTCCAGTGAGGCATGAACCCGATAGGTCAGCTTGTTTCCAAGCATTTTTCAATGTTTTGCCATTTATGTAATACTTACAACTTTTTAGTCATAAAACTTGATATTAGATATTATGCAGAGCACCTTCCTCATATATTGTTTTTCAGATGAAGTCTAGAATGTAAACCGTTTGGCCGTCCTTGCATTTTTAAGCTAAAGACATGCAGTGTCATTCCATATCAGTCTTCAACTGACTGCCCATTTGGAACCAAGGGTTTCCAAATTGCATCAACATGCTACGCATGTTGATATGACAGTATAAATGTTTCGTCTTCAAAAATGCAGTTGTCTACGCCTCTTTCATTAATTCGTTCACTCCGCATTCGTATGATTATCGGAAATGTCACGCATTTTCCACCCCTCTGCCTCCGACGGAGGAAAGATTGAACCCTTGGACGGAATGTCGTATCCACTTTCTCTGCTTTCCCCCCCATTTTCCTGTGAAATGTGCTTTCACCCTCGCCACTTTGAAGCATTTAATGAGGATGGGAAATTTTCAATGACCAATGGCAACATTTTGACAATCAATTATTCCATGCCATTTTCAGAAGCAATTATTATTTCCGCTTTTTTATGCTTATAGCACAAGAATATTTATGATATTGAAAAAATAATACATACTTCAACTGAAATTTTGTATAAAATTCTCAACTTCACATTCCACTTCAATTGACTGCATTTACAAACCTCCACTTCACTTCGATTTAGCATTCCTAACCATTCAGTATGGTGGAGGGAACAACAGAGGGTCAAGGCCAAAGACCCACAGAAAACGGAATAAGCCACACTATGCAGTTCCTCCAGATCTACCACCGTTACTGGAAGATATGGCACGTGAGGTGAGAAAGATGTGATTATGCTATTTTGGAATTTATGTAATGATTAATTGGGACGCTTGCACGTGATAAATTTAATGTAACAACGCAGGTCCTCAAGAATCAACCCGCAAACATTTATGGGTTTCTTGCTGATTTCGTAGATGGTCTTTTGAAGGAACGCGATAAAGTATGCACCGTTATATATTTCAACTTATATTGAGAAGGTTTTTAATGAAACCTTACTACAAAGAAAACTGAGAAACTTTTGACTTTTCTAGGGTAAATCGAGAGCTCCTCGACCAGAGGACTACGAAAATGCCTTGCAAGGAATGCCTATTGAAGGTAAGCTAATAATTGCAAACAACAAAGGCTCACTTTCATGGTAGTCGCACTGCAGGAATAACCTATTAATAATTTAAAATTCGTATTTTAAAGGTGGAGACGCTCTGGGAGTTCCTGGAGCAGGCCCAGCTGCGGAAACAGCTCCTTTAGGGGCTGATGGGAGACCAATGCAACCCATAGGTTATGGTCCAAACGGAGAACCACTTTATGCAGTACCAATAGGGCCAGATGGAAAACCACTACAGCCTACAAGCTTTAGCCCCGATGGTCTGCCCATTTATGAAGCTCCTTTAGCCTCGATGGTCAGCCACTCAACCAACCAGCTACGGAGCAAACGGTGAACCTATCTATGGTGCTCCACTTGGAGAAGATGGAAACCACTACAGCCAATTGGTTATGACGCTGATGGGCGACCTCTTTATGCAGTACCAATAGGGCCAGATGGACAACCGCTGCAGCCTACCAGCTTTAGCCCCGATGGTCTGCCCTTTATGAAGCTCCATTGGCCTCGATGGTCAGCCACTCAAGCCAACTAGTTACGGAGCCAATGGTGAACCAATCTATGGTGCTCCACTTGGAAAAGATGGACAACCACTACAGCCAATTGGTTATGACGCTGATGGGCGACCTCTTTATGCAGTACCAATAGGACCAGATGGAAACCGCTGCAGCCTACAAGCTTTAGCCCCGATGGCCTACCCATTTATGAAGCTCCATTGGGGTCTGATGGTCAGCCACTCAAGCCAACTAGTTACGGAGCCAATGGTGAACCAATCTATGGTGCTCCACTTGGAAAGATGGACAACCACTACAGCCAATTGGTTATGACCTGACGGCGACCTCTTTATGCAGTACCAATAGGACCAGATGGTCAACCGCTGCAGCCTACAAGCTTTAGCCCCGATGGTCTGCCTATTTATGAAGCTCCATTGGGATCTGATGGTCAGCCACTCAAGCCAACTAGTTACGGAGCAAATGGTGAACCAATCTATGGTGCTCCACTTGGAAAAGATGGACAACCACTACAGCCAATTGGTTATGACGCAGAGGGCAAACCTCTTTATGGAGTACCCGATAGGGCCAGATGGACAACCGCTGCAGCCTACAAGCTTTAGCCCCGATGGTCTGCCTATTTATGAAGCACCATTGGGATCTGATGGTCAGCCACTCAAGCCAACCCGCTACGGAGCAAATGGTGAACCTATCTATGGTGTTCCACTTGGAGAAGATGGGAAACCACTTCAGCCAATTGGTATGACCAGACGGCAACCTCTTATGCAGTACCGATAGGGCCAGATGGAAAACCGCTGCAGCCTACAAGCTTTAGCCCCGATGGTCTGCCATTTTTGAAGCTCCTTTAGGGCTCGATGGTCAGCCACTCAAGCCAACTAGTTACGGAGCCAATGGTGAACCTATCTATGGTGCTCCACTTGGAAAAGACGGGCAACCATTACAACCAATTGGGTATGACCAAGACGGAAAACCTCTTTATGGAGTACCGATTGGACCCAATGGTCAACCTCTCGAGCCATTAGCTATGGAGATGATGGACTACCTATTTATGAAACACCATTGGGATCTGATGGTCACCACTCAAGCCAACTAGCTACGGAGCCAACGGTGAACCTATCTATGGTTCTGAAGGTAAATCACACGAACCTGTAGGATACAGTCCTGATGAAGGTGCAGTGTATGGAGTTCCAATTGGACCTGATGGCAAACCTTTAATCCCTGTAGGTTTTGCTGCAGATGGAGTTCCAGTGTATGGAGTTCCTTCGGTCTGATGGTCAACCACTCAAACCAACTAGCCACGGAGCAAATGGTGAGCCAATCTATGGTGTTCCACTTGGAGAAGATGGGCAACAACTACAACCAATTGGTTATGACGCTAATGGGCGACCTCTTTATGCAGTACCGATAGGGCCAGATGGACAACCGCTGCAGCCTACAAGCTTTAGCCTCGATGGTCTGCCAATTTATGAAGCTCCTTTAGGATTCGATGGTCAACCCCTCAAGCCAACTAGCTACGGTGCAAATGGTGAACCTATTTACGGTGCTCCAACACACCTAATGGAATCTCGATGCAAGCAACAAGTGTTGCTGGTGGTCCGCCAATGTATGAAGACCAATTCGCCGAAGATTCGGGGCCAACTGGAAGGTCACTTATGAATGGTTCTGAAGATTCAGGGCCAACTGGAAGGTCACTTATGGACGGTGCTGAAGATTCGGGCCAACTGGAAGGTCGTTTTTTAATGAGGCGGAAGATTCGGGGCCAGCAGGAAGGTCACTTGCCGGTTATGGAGGTGCTGTGGCCAAAAATGGTCAACCAATTTCTGGATCAAGTCAGAAAGCCCCTGGGAAGATGGAACACGTCTTGGTTCGATGGAAGACCTATGGATGCTTCAGGGCGTCCTGGCACAGGAGCTGATGCTGTTGGAAGCAGAGTCCAGGCGCTGCTATGGAGCAGGAGAAACTAGTCAAGCACGCGGAACTCCACAACAAGATCTATTCCGGAAAAGTGTTGAACTTTTGCCTCTCAAACCAACGTCCCCGGTTCCGCTGGAGCTGCTGCTGGAGCAGCAGATCGTGGAGTGTCCGCGTCAAGCACCAGGGCAAGTTGCAGGGGCTGCTGGCGGCCCTAACGCAGGTTTTTGGGCTTAGGCTCTCTGTTCGGAGGACCTGCTGATGGGCAAAGAGGTGGAGGTCAGGGTGTAAGTGGAAACTGGATAGCGGCTGTCACTGAATTTATGGACAGACATATGGTCAAATTAGAAGGGTAAATTAACATCCATCAAAGGCACATCAACCGATAATACAAAAGAGGAAGTGAAGTGTTATAGAATTATTATATCAAACCCAATTGCTCTTGTCTCACAGCTCTTATCAGGTGAAATGGAATATGATGAAGCTAAAGGAACTCTGATGACCTTAGCCATATCCTTGGTTGTTGGAGTCGTTCTTGGTTATGCCATCAGCTCCACCGTTTCCCCATCAGACACTTGTTCTACTAACAACAATAATTCACCAGGGATCCTCAGTGGAAGTGGAACCATATTTGGGAGAGGTAGCCCATCATCAGTCCTTGCTGCTGAAGGAATGTGTCCAGACACCATGAGAATCACTTACCATTCTATACCAAGACGATAAATATAACCATAACCTAAAATATAAAAACGACACAAGAATAATTTAGTAAATAAATTTAGCAACCTCCATTTCATCATTTTTTATGAGTTTGCATTTAACTTTACATGAGCACTAAGCATGATGAAGACTTCATCCGTAAAAACTTGCATAAACCGTAACATTCAACTTTTTTGCTTATACGACGTCCGTGGTTCTTAATCTACTTTGCCTTGCTTCTTTTCGAACAAAAATGCTCGAACAAACGGGATAATAAAATGATAAACTTTAAAGATAGCTTTAAAATGGTAAAATTTGGGGTAAAATGATCATGAATCACTCCCAGCAATTGGAAAACTAATGCGAGAGATGGGTGTCACTTGTATGATTGATTTACTTTTAAAGCTATTTTAAAGTTTATCATTTTATTATCCCGTTGTTCGAGCATTTTTTGTTCGAAAAGAAGCAAGCAAAGTAGATTAAGAACCACGGACGTCGTATAAGCAAAAAAAGTTGAATGTTACGGTTTATGCAAGTTTTTACGGATGAAGTCTTCATCATGCTTAGTGCTAATGTAAAGTTAAATGCAAACTCATAAAAAAATGATGAAGATGGAGGTTGTTAAATTTATTTACTAAATTATTCTTGTGTCGTTTTTATATTTTAGGTTATGGTTATATTTATCGTCTTGGTATAGAATGGTAAGTGATTCTCATGGTGTCTGGACACATTCCTTCAGCAGCAAGGACTGATGATGGGCTACCTCTCCCAAATATGGTTCCACTTCCACTGAGGATCCCTGGTGAATTATTGTGTTAGTAGAACAAGTGTCTGATGGGAAACGGTGGAGCTGATGGCATAACAAGAACGACTCCAACAACCAAGATATGGCTAAGTCATCAGAGTTCCTTTAGCTTCATCATATTCCATTTCACCTGATAAGAGCTGTGGGACAAGAGCAATTGGGTTTGATATTATAATTCTATAACACTTTACTTCCTCTTTTGTATTATCGGTTGATATGCCATTTGATGGATGTTAATTTACCCTTCTAATTTGACCAATATGTCTGTCCATAAATTCAGTGACAGCGCTATCCAGTTTCCACTTACGCCTGACCTCCACCTCTTTGCCCATCAGCAGGTCCTCCGAACAGAGAGCCTAAGCCCCCAAAACCTGCGTTAGGGCCCAGCAGCCCCTGCAACTTGTCCTGGTGCTTGACGCGACACTCCGCGATCTGCTGCTCCAGCAGCAGCTCCAGCGGAACCGGGGACGTTGGTTTGAGAGGCAAAAAGTTCAACGCTTTTCCGGAATAGGTCTTGTTGTGGAGTTCCGCGTGCTTGACTAGTTTCTCCTGCTCCATTAGCAGCGCCTGGACCTCTGCTTCCAACAGCATCAGCTCCCGTGCCAGGACGCCCTGAAGCATCCATAGGTCTTCCATCGAAACCAAGACGTGTACCATCTTCCCCAGGGCTTTCTGACTTGATCCAGAAATTGGTTGACCATCTTGGCCCACAGCACCTCCATAACCGGCAAGTGACCTTCCTGCTGGCCCCGAATCTTCCGCCTCATTAAAAAACGACCTTCCAGTTGGCCCCGAATCTTCAGCACCGTCCATAAGTGACCTTCCAGTTGGCCCTGAATCTTCAGAACCATTCATAAGTGACCTTCCAGTTGGCCCCGAATCTTCGGCGAATTGGTCTTCATACATTGGCGGACCACCACCAGCACTTGTTGCTTGCATCGAGATTCCATTAGGTACTGTTGGAGCACCGTAAATAGGTTCACCATTTGCACCGTAGCTAGTTGGCTTGAGTGGTTGACCATCGAATCCTAAAGGAGCTTCATAAATTGGCAGACCATCGGAGCTAAAGCTTGTAGGCTGCAGCGGTTGTCCATCTGGCCCTATCGCACTGCATAAAGAGGTCGCCCATTAGCGTCATAACAATTGGTTGTAGTTGTTGCCCATCTTCTCCAAGTGGAGCACCATAGATTGGCTCACCATTTGCTCCGTGGCTAGTTGGTTTGAGTGGTTGACCATCAGAACCCGAAGGAACTCCATACACTGGAACTCCATCTGCAGCAAAACCTACAGGGATTAAAGGTTTGCCATCAGGTCCAATTGGAACTCCATACACCGCACCTTCATCAGGACTGTATCCTACAGGTTCGTGTGATTTACCTTCAGAACCATAGATAGGTTCACCGTTTGCACCGTAGCTAGTTGGCTTGAGTGGCTGACCATCAGATCCCAATGGTGCTTCATAAATAGGTAGTCCATCATCTCCATAGCTAATCGGCTCGAGGTTGACCATTGGGACCAATCGGTACTCCATAAAGAGGTTTTCGTCTTGGTCATACCCAATTGGTTGTAATGGTTGCCCGTCTTTTCCAAGTGGAGCACCATAGATTGGTTCACCATTGGCTCCGTAACTAGTTGGCTTGAGTGGCTGACCATCGACGCCTAAAGGAGCTTCAAAAATGGGCAGACCATCGGGGCTAAAGCTTGTAGGCTGCAGCGGTTTTCCATCTGGCCCTATCGGTACTGCATACAGAGGTTGCCCATCTGCGTCATAACCAATTGGCTGTAGTGGTTGACCGTCTTCTCCAAGTGGAGCACCATAGATAGGTTCACCATTTGCTCCGTAGCGGGGTTGGCTTGAGTGGCTGACCATCAGATCCCAATGGTGCTTCATAAATAGGCAGACCATCGGGCTAAAGCTTGTAGGCTGCAGCGGTTGACCATTGGCAATCAGTACTCCATAAGAAGTCATAACCAAATTGCTGTAGTCCATCTTTTCCAAGTGGAGCACCATAGATTGGTTCACCATTGGCTCCGTAACTAGTTGGCTTGAGTGGCTGACCATCAGACCCCAATGGAGCTTCATAAATAGGTAGGCCATCGGGTCTAAAGCTTGTAGGCTGCAGCGGTTTTCCATCTGGTCCTATTGTACTGCATAAAGAGGTCGCCCATCAGCGTCATAACAATTGGCTGTAGTGGTTGTCCATCTTTTCCAAGTGGAGCACCATAGATTGGTTCACCATTGGCTCCGTAACTAGTTGGCTTTGAGTGGCTGACCATCAGATCCCAATGGAGCTTCATAAATGGGCAGACCATCGGGGCTAAAGCTGGTAGGCTGCTGCGGTTTTCCATCCGGCCCTATTGGTACTGCATAAAGAGGTCGCCCATCAGCGTCATAACCAATTGGCTGTAGTGTTTCCCATCTTCTCCAAGTGGAGCACCATAGATAGGTTCACCGTTTGCTCCGTAGCTGGTGGGCTTGAGTGGCTGACCATCGAGGCCTAAAGGAGCTTCAAAAATGGGCAGACCATCGGGGCTAAAGCTGGTAGGCTGCAGCGGTTGTCCATCTGGCCCTATCGGTACTGCATACAGAGGTTGCCCATCTGCGTCATAACCAATTGGCTGTAGTGGTTTCCTATCTTCTCAAGTGGAGCACCATAGATAGGTTCACCGTTTGCTCCGTAGCTGGTTGGTTTGAGTGGCTGACCATCGAGGCCTAAAGGAGCTTCATAAATAGGCAGACCATCGGGCTAAAGCTTGTAGGCTGTAGTGGTTTTCCATCTGGCCCTATTGGTACTGCATAAAGTGGTTCTCCGTTTGGACCATAACCTATGGGTTGCATTGGTCTCCCATCAGCCCTAAAGGAGCTGTTTCCGCAAGCTGGGCCCTGCTCCAGGAACTCCCAGAGCGTCTCCACCTTTAAAATACGAATTTTAAATTATTAATAGGTTATTCCTGCAGTGCGACTACATGAAAGTGAGCCTTTGTTGTTTGCAATTATTAGCTTACCTTCAATAGGCATTCCTTGCAAGGCATTTTCGTAGTCCTCTGGTCGAGGAGCTCTCGATTTACCCTAGAAAAGTCAAAAGTTCTCAGTTTTCTTTGTAGTAAGGTTTCATTAAAAACCTTCTCAATATAAGTTGAAATATATAACGGTGCATACTTTATCGCGTTCCTTCAAAAGACCATCTACGAAATCAGCAAGAAACCATAAATGTTTGCGGGTTGATTCTTGAGGACCTGCGTTGTTACATTAAATTTATCACGTGCAAGCGTCCCAATTAATTCATTACATAAATTCCAAAATAGCATAATCACATCTTTTCTCACCTCACGTGCCATATCTTCCAGTAACGGTGGTAGATCTGGAGGAACTGCA
>LJIJ01003490.1:0-18836 GCA_001718145.1 Orchesella cincta | reverse complement strand
TTTCACTCATTTTTAAATAGGCCATCGCTATAAATTATGAGAGAGTATAACTTCAACATGGAATACATTCGCCTGTAACCTACTGCACAACACAGGCTTCCTTTCCTTCCTCCCACGGACGATTGAGAGGCACCCCTTGGAGTGCTTAAACCGTTTTTGTCCCACATCAAATCCACCTTTTCCCACTCAATTGAACTGTGGGATGGATTCCAGCTTCGGGAAGAAAAGGCCCCAAACATCACAGGCGCACACTTGACTCAAAGTAGGATCGACCCTCTTCCTCAACTTCCCTGGTGGTTCCCCCCACAGACGGGCAAGACTTTGGGAAGGGGGCACACTCGAACATCCAGCTCCACCTTCTTGAGCATCTTGCAAGGGGAGAAGGAAGTCAATACTTCTTAATCCCAGGCCATTTGCAGGTATCTGAATTCGTCTCCAGCAGGGGGCATTTGAGATCAAGACCTCGTTCCAGTTTTCACTTTTGGGAAGCTCTCTTGATCCCAAAACGACGGATGCTGAGCAGCCAATGTGTGATTCTTCTCTGCTCTAAAAGATTCATAGTTGAGAAATGAGGGGTGAAAATCGGGCTCGTACTCAATATCCAACTGGAAGCGCTTTCAGCCGCCAGAGAAGAAGGTAATGTGTATGAGTGGATATGATATAATGCGCGTGACTGCAAGATGTCCCATGTACACTCCTCCAAAATTTAGCAGCGTCGATAATTTCAGCGTTGCTCGAAGAGTGGTATGTTGGTGCCACTGTTCCCTTACCATAAAAGTGTTCCAACTCGGAACGGAGGCTTGCTGCGTTGGTTTGAGAGTCAGAACAGTGCGATATACGTGTGAGTTAGAGTTGTTGTTCGTTTAAGGGGTTCGTGGTACATGTAAATGTATCTAAGATTGTAGTCTCTAGAATATGGGGAGTGTAAATGGGATAAAAGTTCTTTCCATGGGCAAGCTGGTTCCCCTTATGTTGGTGCGCATATTTATATGTTTTTGTTTTACTAAATGGATGAACATGTTAATACCTAATGTAGTGGCTCTTCGAAAGTACCTCATGATTATGTGGTGTGAATGGTGGCTGAAGGTTACGACATATATAAGAAAAAGATTGTGTTCTTTTCATTGATCCCCATCATAAAAATTAATACCTGACATCTGTTTATATAGAGTCAGGTGGCCTCATTATTTCTTTAGTGCCAAGGTCGGAACAATGGTTATTCTTGGTTCTCGAGCTATGCGACTCTTCTTGACCGAGTGTTTATTATTACATGGAATGTCAGCGTGAGCAATATGAAGCTGACTGAGGGTCCGTGTGATTGGTATAAAGGATGTGAAGGACACTGGATAGCCAAAGCTGTCTGGGGAGGAAATTCACGAAGGAATCAGTGTGGGCAGGGATTAAGACTGGAGGAAACTGTCAATGGAATCCTTCCAGAAGCGGGACACTGGCGGAGCTCCAGAGCTCATTATAAGCGTGAGGAAACTAGGCTTGATCAGACGGATGCACCTGGAATATATTTAGCAAGAGCTACGGCATGATTGTTTAGGGATAGGCGAACAATACCATTGTATGAAGTTGTGTGAGTTATGTGTTTGTTAATATTGTAATAATATATTCTTACTGGCTTGTAGCATTGAAATCTGTGTTAGTTTTTGTAGAAAATGGTGCATGACGTCGTCAGAATGTAGGGCAGATCTGGACAGGCATCTCATTCAAAGTTGCGTGTAGGAGGTAAGTTGAAGGAAATAATCTTACATCACGTAAAGCTGGTACAAAAAATTAATTACGGGTAAATCAGCTTTGTTGGTAGTAAACTAATTGTATTGCGTGGTACTTGTCTTCTTATCTTTTTTTAGGGATTACACATGTGTTATTCCTCGCTGATGGTGTATATAGCCGTTTTCCGAGTTGGGGTTTCCGAAGCACTGCTGTGAGAGAGGAATATTGACCGATTGCTCATGTTATAGAGCCGTCTTGGAATGTGGAGGTAATGGTAGGGATGCCATAGTTTGACGCAATTTTTTGTTTCTGTGGCTGATAATGTTAATAATAAGTGAGGAGATATCATAAATTGAAGATAACTTCACTTAACATCTTAGAGTATCATGTTCTCAAAAACATATATAATTTGAAGTGTTGGTCAGTATATATAAGATTTGACTTGGTAGGAAAAGTCATTATATTATTGGATCTGCTTTTTGAAAGTGCATATTAATTTTATCTCGAAGATGGAAAAGAAAAGCTGTTGTGCTACTGGGTCTAAAGGCGACTTTTTTGCTGTGTGTATCTGGACATAGACGAATCAAGGAATGTATCATTGTAGGCTAAATTTATTGGTATATGCTGAGTAATACTTATTTAGACTTTATTTCTTGTTACCTTCTTCTTCTATGCAAATATAAGGGATAGTAAGATGTCTGTAGAGTATTAATTATTTTGTATGATCAATGAACGTTTATGTTGTTTAGTTTGTGAGGTAACATTTGTGTGAGATTTATTCTTCTTGCGCAAAGCTAAATATTATATTATTGTGTAGCCAAGTTTGACTGTATTTTATCTGATCTGTTTATATGCAGATTTTTTTTTATGATGAAGATATCTTTTGATAGGCTCAATTTATGGGCTCTTGGGTCTTCCTAGATGGAAAGATATTATTTTTTAATATTGTAATAACAGTGGAGAATGATGTTTCTTTGATTTGAATCATGGTGTGTAAAATATTGTAATTTTCACGTATTCCAAATTAGCATTGTTCAAATGATTGATAAACAAGAAATATAGCTACTTGTATATTTGATTTCGAGTAGACCCTATGATATTTGGAGCGTAGTTGTCCTGAGTCCTGTTCTGTATTGCTGTTCCAGAGACCAAGTAATAAAGTTGTCTCATGAATTGACAGAGAATAATCTTTTCAATGTGGTAAATGTTACTTCATTGTAGATGAATAATCAAAAGTAACAAGCATGATACTTAGATTCATATTATCTTTGTTTATACTTAATCACAATTGCACACTTTTTCACCTTAGATACATCCAATCACATTTTGAATGATAATGGGAATATTTTTTCGATTTTAATTAAATGCCACAGTGTTATCTACTATGTTTTATAAAAAGATCTCTCCTTTTTTTCTAATTGTGTTTTAATTAATGAAAACTTCGTTATTATATTCAAAAAGTGTTAAGGTGAGGTTACGGTGAAAATCAGTTTGTTCATTGTGTTAATAAAAAATGTAAGGACGAAATTATGATCTTATAATTGTGTATCCCTGTTATTTATCAAAATGTGACAACTCTACGTATTGAACTATTTATTCATAACTAATTATGCAGGCTGTGTTGATTACTTGGACTTTTCACAATGCTCGCCACCTCAGGTGGAACCAAATGCACGCTACTCACCCACCCTTTTGCCTTTCACCTTTGTCAAACGCTTTTGTTTTAATACTCTGACGCAGATAAGATTTTATGTGATGAGCCGTTTATTTTCGAATAAATGTGTAATTAAGTATAAAATCAGAGCATTATATGATGAATGAGTCTTTGACTTAAAATTGAAGTGATTCAGAGCGCTGTACCTTCATTGATTGAAGTGCATTTTTCATTGTGAACAAAAGTGTTGAAAATCCATTTAGAAATATTTTATTTTACAGATTTTTACGAACCCACAGCAAAGAAGATAAATACCATACATTATATTATAGTTTCACTTTCACTTCATAAGATTATGTACCATTTGAGAAGAAACGAAGCATATTTATTATTTATTTAAATAGATTTAAGCAGAATGGCGAAATTACTCGAGGAAACTTTGATTGACTTGCGACGTAGATAAAACTTCATGGGAATTAGTAGATTCAGTTAGATAATGTGGAGGGTTGACTGATGATACTATTATTTTATCTGCTTGTCCACCTCATGGTTGTTGAGTCTCGCTTCATCGCCTTGGAACAAGAGGATCTGAGTCGAGAGGAAATGGGTACATCACTGTTGGCGGCAAGGGATGTGTAGGTTGACGCAATCCGGCACTTTTGCGTCCAGACGGAGGCTCCACCATGGCGGATTGTCCAGTTTTTTGTTTGAGTTGGGCCAACTTGGAGGGGCTTTCCTGACGCATTAAGATTGAGCACTTTGATGGCAGCTTGCGGAGTCGCTTGGACGAGCTTTGGAGGACGCTACTGCCGCCGCTGAAGGAGGTGGAGGAAGCTGAAGAACAGGAGCCTCCAAAGTTGTGAGGGGAGCAGCGGAGGTGCAACATCGTTCAGGAACGTAAGCAAAGGGTTCTCCATCAATTGGCGGGCAAGCTCTAAAATGGCAGCCGTAACTCATCCAGTGTGTCAACTTTACAGGACGTCTGGGAATAACTTGAGGTTCCTGTCCCGTGCAAACTTCGAGCCATTCACCACCTTCAGTCCCAGTGTATCGCGCATGTTGGCAATGACCACCTAAGGACTGATCTTGTTCCCCTCCCTCCCATGAACCCGCTTCCAGAAATCTGTTAGCGCGTTTTCAGTTGATCCTCTCCGTGGCAAGTCATACATGAACAACGCGCACTCCATCTGCGAGAAACAAAAACAGCAGCAATTCCAATCGTTAGAATATGATTACCATCTGCAATATGATTCCATAATTATCCCAATCTACTTACCCCGGGATAACGCAACCTGGTCCTCAACTCACGGAACTCCTTGTCTCCAGAACAGTCTTTGATTCGGAATAAAATACGGCCCTCACTTGTAGGAAATACCAACTCGTAGTCGATCCAATCCCCACTCTTCTCTTTCCTCCCACTTCATTCCGAAGAGACGGGCGATGAACATGACTTTCCCGACCTCCTCCCTCCCGACTAAGGCGCATTTGAAAGTGCGAATGAAGGAACCCTCGGAAAGGGATGCTGGCTCCAACTGTCGTACCTCTGGTCGAACCTGGCTCTGGAAAGCACTCCGGACGTCTGTTGACATGATTGCTGGTTTGAATAGAGCAGGACACGGTTAATGATTAGTTAATTACAATAACTTTCACAGAGGAAGAAAAATTATTAGTAAACACACGAACAGAAAGTAGATAAATGCAATTTTGCAGTTTGAGGGGCAGCTGATATAAAAAATCGTGAGTGAGAATGCCTTTCCCAAGTTCTGCAGCTGAATATATAGGTACAATTTGCTTTCACGGCTCCATCCACTTTCTCTATGGACAAGTCCAACACATGTAGTTTTAAGCTGTTGGTTTGTAGCCAATTAGAGAGAGGCACTTCATCAACTCAAGTGCATTTATTACAACTCACGAGGAACAGTATAAGTTGGTTGAGCTCCGATTGACCTAAGATTTGGCATTCATGTTAAATTTAGGTATTTGATCACGTATATTGAGTATCAGGTCACAATTGGGCATCTTTGTCGATTTGGGATAAAATTAAACTTTTAATATTTATAAGCGATAATACGATATAACATGGGGAAAATTAACGGAGAATCAAACTGTTAATTTGCGATATAATTTACAGGCAATATTAAAAACCATGTTCAGCAAAACGTGAGTGTTCTGGACATACCAGCTGCATTTATGTGACATGACCAGGAATCAACAACCTATGTGATACTTTGTACATGTTTGAGGCAGGAAACGTTCCTTCCTTCAATTGCTCGACTAACCTATTTGCTTTTACATAACTAGAAATACTTAAGCCAACGCAGACGACTTATTTATGTAAATTTTAAATTTACCTAAGTATGTTCAAACGTACAGTTTCTGTTCAGAGAGAGAGGCGGGCGGGCTACACACACGCATACACAAAGAGCTCCGTAGTAAATCACTAAAAAATATTTACAAGTCACCCTAAATAATAGAAAAAATAGTGTCAAGTATGATTTTGAGCCCCGTCTAGTCATTGCTGATGATCATGACGAGGAAAAATAAACCGAGTAGTACTCGTCGTACACAAGTTTTGGTATTACAGCTTACAGCGAAAAATTACAGCTTAACTAACTATTTTGAAATGATCATAATGATCAAATATGATTAGACATGTGAATGATCATTGTATCTTACAACAAACAAAGTAAGAAGCATTTGATTTTGTTGACAAAATTTTTCCGTAGTAAAATGATTCTTTGCGCCTTGTGTCGATGAGTAAGATGAGCGCTGTGCAATTCTAACCTAAGACGCTCGTATGATTGAGCTGAGAGTATGAGCAAACTAAGGAAGCAAGAGCAAACCAACTCCCTGCTGCTGATATACAGGACGGTATACCCTACCACGTTAAACTTGCGTGCACTGCTCTGATCACCGGCTGCACTCATCTCTGATGACAGTGATGACTGATGACCGATCTACCGATCTACATACTCCTTGCTCTTCGTTTATTAGGATGGGAGCACCGGTTTGTGCGCCGCACATGCATTCCTTACGTGCGATGCGCACGCCGGAGATCTACGCGTATGAAGAGAGTACGTTTTCCTAATCTTAAGAAGTTTTGGAGGACCAAAACTTAATAAAAGCTGAAAAATTCGTTTTTCAGTGTTATTTTTACCAATTCAAATTCCTATCTTACTCCTGTACATAAAAACACCTGTGTTTGTATACACAAAATACACACCACATCCCAATGCATCCCATGGCCTAGGATGAAGGATGACCTAAAATATCACTGTTTCTTAACAGTTATTGCGGTTGAGCAGGTTATGCCGGAGTACTGAGGCCGAACTGACCTGATGTCTCAACCCAAGCACGAAAGGTGCCAACTTTTAGGCAAGTAGTAAGTCTAACTACCTGTGTATGAATTTATCTTACCATAAGGAGGATAAATAATATTTATATTTTTGAAATGGACGAGTACAAATGGATACCGTATTCGGGATGCTTCCTGAAAGGAACAATGCGGCGACAATCCGGAAACTTTCCAGACTCAACTCTAAACTGGAGGTGCTCACAATGTCCAACTGAAGATTTTAAATGGATACCGTGCTTCCAATTTAGGGGAATCCTGAGGAAAAACGCAGCAACTCCATCAAATGCAGTCGTGGATGGGAGTGCTTACCCTGTCAATCCGTGGAGAATGACAATGTCGACAACTGGATAGCAACTCATCTCGACATCTCAACTCAACAGCCAACTCAACTTTAGAACTTGATGACGAGCAACCACCGACTCTACTTCCAAAATATCCACAGGAAATTAAGTCGCGAGGAATTTTACTGTGTCATCAAAATAAAACAGTGTCAGAAACAAGTTTGAGGAAGTCCAGTGGTTTATTGAATCACTTTAAACCTGCTGTTTTAGCACTGACTGAATCAAAACTTGACCCACATCGAGACGTTGACAATCTTTATGTGATTAACGACTACAATTTTGTGAGATCAGACAGAACCATTAACTCGGGAGGAGGAACAATTATCTACGTAAACAGTGGGTTCCAACACGAAGTTTTAGAATGTAATTTTCGAATACCTGATCTTTGTGAAATTATATTATTAAAATCAAGAAGTGTGAGTGAAGCCAATTATCATTGTAACAGTCTACAAACACCCTAATACAAAATTGAAGAGTTTATAGGTTGTTTTGAAGAATTAAACCTTATGGTCAGTGAGTATAGACTAGAAGTAGTGATTATGGGGGATTTCAATATCAATCTCTTAGATATTATCAACAAAGAAAATGATATCGACAGAATCAAGTTTAGTTATTACCAAGTTTGTAAAGAATATGGGTTGTGGCAGTTACTACGTACTTCCACACACAATAGGGGTGGTTTAATTGACCACATTTATGTTAATAACAGAGAAAAGTACAACAAGTTCGGTAGTTTCTCATTTGGGGGTTCTGACCATCAACTCTGTTTTGTTATACGTAAAAAACGAAAGGTAAGCTATCCTCCAAGAATTATTCAGACTAGGAGCTGGAAGAAAGTAGATTGGGTAGCATTCAAAAGTGAGTTAGCAGTCATTCGTGGGAATCTTAATTCTTACTCTTCTGCTGAAATCTCTGAAAATGCTAGCCAATATTTAACACGTAGTATCGACAAGCAGTTCGATTTTATTAATGGAAATGTTATGAAACTAGTAGACAAGTATGCCCCTTTAAAGAAACGTATGGTTAAGGGAAAACCCTGCCCTTGGCTAAACAGCGAGCTCAGGAAACTTTGTAATGAGCGTAGTAGGGCACAAGATAGTGCAATGGAATTAAAGAACAAAGAATCGTGGAAAAAGTATCGTAGTCTAAATAACAAACGCAGTTTAATGTTAAAAAACAACAAAACTAGCTATTTCCATGGATAGTTTGCTGAATCTTGTAATAGCACTAACCTTTGGAATAGTATTAATGAGTTGACGCAATTTAGGCGCAAACCAAAATCAAAAATTACACAACTAAAAGTAGGCAATGATGTTATAAATGAGCAAAAGAAAATCTATGATGTTCTCGCAGATACTTTTGTGCTGACAAATGTTGAAAGTTCTTCGAGCAGTGAAAGTGAAATCCGTGAATACTGTAGGGATTATGATTTCTCCAACAGTGAAATTAAGGATCGATCACCAGCAGTGGTATCCCACTTGGAAGTGGCAACTGCCCTCAAAGCAGTTAAAGTGAAGAAATCCCATAACCCAACAAACATAGCTCCTGCAACGGTTATGAAGAAAGGTGGTATAGCATTTCTTGGTATTCTTGTTAATCTGTTCACCTTAATTATTAATAGTAGTGCTGTACCGCTAGCGTTTAAGAAAGCAAATGTAATGCCTTTATACAAGGGGAAAGGCGCAAGACTATCTAGTGTTAATTATAGACCGATCTCCCTGTTAACTGACTATTGTAAGGTTTTTGAAAGTTTTCTATCTACACGTATAATGGAACGGGTAGATAGTAAACTAAATGATAACCAGCATGCCTACCGTGCTAAGAGATCGTGCCACACGGCACTTACAAAGTTTACAAATGATATTTTTAGTAGTATAGACAAACCAAAAACCAAAGTTGGTGCAATTTTTATTGACTTCTCAAAAGCTTTTGATGCAATTGACCACGATCTGTTTGTTAGGAAGCTAATGTATAAGTTCAATTTAGAGCCGTGGATAGTGAAAATTTCAAACGAAAATCTTAAATTTAGAGTATTTACAATTGACAACTCCGAGAAGTATTATAGCCTCGATAGAGGTATTTGTCAGGGAAGTGCGAATGGACCTCTGACCTTCAGTATTTATATTAATGATATTTCTGATAAAATAACTATTCCTTTTCTCATGTACGCTGACGACATCGTCATTTACACAGAAGGTCAAACTTTCTCTGAAATAATCGAGAAGCTCAGAGAAGAAATGTTCGAAATTCAAACGTGGTGCAAAGACAACCACATGTCAATTAACTATAGTAAAACCAAATTCATGTTCTTTTATAAAAGTAGAGATCCAACCGTGAAAACGGAGGAGAAACCAGACTCAATAAAAGTAGGAGATAAATTAATAGAACGGGTTGAGGAGTTCAAGTACTTGGGCGTAATTTTAGACTCTTGCCTCACCTTTTCGTCACACTATGATTTAATTCTTAAGAAAATATCTGAGCGTTTAAGTTATTTGAGAGGCTTTAAGAGATATTTAGATTCCAGAATTTTACGAATAATGGTCAACGCTCATTTGTATTCAATTATTGACTATGCCGTTGATATTTGGGCAATTCAGTCTGATATCAAACTAAACAAAATCCAACGCAAAGTTGACAAGTTTTTATTTGAGTTTGAATACCCTACGGCATTTAGAAGAAATAAACCAATGACTGACGAAGAACTGGTAAAGGTTAGAGAAAAGTATAATTTCTTAAGTGTTAAGCAACGTAGGGATTGGATTATATTAAAAAGCACTCGCAACAAACTAATCAGCGGGGAACTGGAGCTCTCTTCAAGAGTTTCAAGTCGGTTAATACCACTAATGAAAGTGCCAAAATTCAACTCTGTAATTTTTAAATCTTCGGTTAGGTACAGAATGATTATGTTATGGAACAGTCTACCCAAACATTTTGATGCATACAATTGGGGTTTAGATAAGTTCAAGGATGAAGTAATTAAGAATATGAACAAATAGTTTAAGTTTTATGTTATACTTATCTTGACAAACTTTATTATTGTTAGTTAAACCATAGTTAGTTGATGATTTTAATATGCTGTGTCGCTGTTGGAAGAACAGTACTTGTACTGAAATGGTTCGCCCCAAAAGGGATCGACACTTGAATAAAGTTTCAAATCAAATCAAATCAGATACAGGCGAGGCTTGACAGCCTTATAGGGGAAAAAAGGCCTAAGCAGCGCTCTCCTGTTATATATATAACAGGATCATCAGCTGCTGTTTGTTTTGGTTGGTGCAGTAGCTGGTGATCCTGTTATATATATAACAGGAGAGCGCTGCTTAGGCCTTTTTTCCCCTATAAGGCTGTCAAGCCTCGCCTGTATCCAACAGTACTGCTTTTACTACTTCAGCATTTTTAGCTATAATCTGACAAGTCATCACTTAGAGAAATGGCTAATTTAGTTAATTACAATCTATGGGAAAAAAGATATATAAGCCAAAACTAATAAACAGAACATATATTTAAATACCACACGGCATATTAAAATCAAAACTTAGGTCTCTTTTATAATTATTGATCACAAACTTCGAAACTGAGCGACCGGCTAAATTTCAAATTATACTTAATATTATTCTTTGCTTTAGAATATGATATATTTCATGAAAATCAAAGTTATTACAAAGTAGAATTAAAAAATTATCTGTAAGTTATGACGGATTGACATACAACATTTGCACACATTTTGAGTGTTTTTCTCGCTTGTGTTTGCTTTCTACCGATGATGCTGATCAAGATATTTGCTGCCATGGATATGGTCAGAAGTAGAAATCGCCGATTCGGCTGATACGCATGGAGAACATTCATTTTGTGAATATTTGTTTGAATAATTATACTTTTCGTCATTTTCGCGTCAATGTCAGAGTTATGTTAGATTGTCGTTGCAATTATATCTGCAATTTCTTTTACTAAAAGTATCTAAAAGTATCTTATTGATTTAACTGGCAGTAGGGGCTCAGCGTGCAAATTTGCATTGCCGGAGTGCAAATGATCTGTCGGTTTGTGTGGTGTGTGGTAACATTGTAAGCATGTGTAATGACTCAGTGAGACAAAGGAAAACGCCATAATCAAATTTTCCGCTAGCCTCGTCAGAGGCTAGGAGTAATTCGCCTAATGACAGAGGCGTCAACGCATTTCAAGTTGGATTTCGCTAAATTGAATGTAGGCATCTACGAAAAAACCCCAACAATTTAATTTAACGATTCTGTTTTGGAGCAAGAATAATAACTTACTTTTTTGTAGACACTGATGTGTACATTTAAACAGCGGTATATGCAAACAATCATTAGAGTCCACTTTAGAGGTAAAACTCAATCTACATAGCCGTATTTTGCCGGTGATTTAACCAAAATTAGGGGTAAAATATTTTCTCATTAACTCCATTATTAACATTTTACTTATCTGCGCTTTGATAACTTGTAAGCCAAGATGTGGAGAAGCCCGTCCCAAAAAGGGGAACCTTCAGAGAGAATTGTGCAATATACTATGATATTACGTGCTAATTTGTTAGTTGTATGTGCTTGATTATGTTCCGGAGCATGTTATTTTTTGTTTGGCAACGAGTTTGTTTCAAAGTCCACCTTGGAAACCATTATTTTTGACGCTAGTCAAATATGCTTGGATTTGGAATTGATTTCAGTATTTCTGCCACCAGCTCTAACATTTGGCGTTCAAATGAACCGACCACGACCTTCCGTTCCGGAGATACGAATTGATTTTGTTTTCAGACCATCGTATAACTACATACGTCTTCAAAACTTTTTGCATACGTATAGAAACAGTGAAAGGGTACCCATTCATTGATATTAGCACATAATGCATTGTGTTTCTCTGAAGAAAAACCATTTTTTTCTTGATGCCAAACCCAGAAAAACGCAAAATAGAAACACTTAAAATGATTGCCTTCATTTAAAAAATTGAAAATCCATTAATTCTTTATACAAGGCATAGGTGTAATTTAAACGCTAATTTTATAAAACGTTTTAAAAACAGCACAAATAATTTGGGCTCAATTTTTTGCTTCTAAACTTTTAGTTTGCTCTCTTTCCCAGTTGGCTAAACATTACGCCAATTTGTTCTCACTACTGTCTCAGAATGGGTTTGGGAATTGCGCACTTAAATTGTTTTTTCTTTCTGCAGAAAATATTCCCCATGCCATATTATTTTAATAAAGCTGTCAACCGACTGGAAACTAATTCAAGTTTCAACAAACCATGGAAAATGCCTTTTTGGTATACGACCCTCGTTATGAGCATCCCCATAATAGTATCATCGTACGCTCATTTGTATCATATTTATAGGTACTTTGAACAGGATCGCGCTGAAGAATTCATGGTCTACTCTTTTGTTGCTTCCATCGCACCAGTATTTTACGTTTCATGGTACCAATACACAAATCATGTCGACCATAGAACTTCAGTAGGCAGAAGAATATACTGGATTGGTGACATTTATTACACTGGGTGGCCATGGCCAGTCACAAACCGAATTCCTAACTTGGAAGAAGTAGTTGGTTACGGAATGGTTTTAGGATTTGTCCTCTTTCCAGTTGCGGGAGCGGCATTGCCTTTTTACAAATCGTATCACCCCACAACACGGACTTTTCGAAGGTTTGTTTCGGTCTCCAGAAATATAGCGATTAGGGACAAAACGGGAATTGCTATTTTTACCTTTCTCATAACGCTTGCTGGGGCAATAACTTGCCTGACAATGTTACTGTTTGTTATGACATGGGCACAAATACTAGAAAAACTGACAAAGCTCAACTATGAAAAATGCACTGGAGTTAAAAAGAGAAAGAAACCGGACCCAGTTGAAATATTATGGACCGTGGCCAGAAATATTTGTCAAGGAACATTTTCATGGAGAAATCCGACAAATAGAAGAACCCTGGGAATTAATTTTGCAATGTCAAGTATGCTTACTTCAATGGTGACGTGTAACATTGGTACGACTGCTCAGAAGCAAAAATTTCGTGGTTGCAAGTTTTTGCATCAACAAATTTACATTTTAACCTCCGAATCTAACTCCAACATATCACTATGGGTTAGAATCACCGCCTTGTCAGGAATTTTTATTTGTATTGTGACTAATATCGGACTCATTAGATTCTTTGGGAAATTGGAGTGGCCAATCTATATACTTCTCTGCTTTAGTGCTGTCTGCATACCAGGAATTATCTGCTTTCTGTGCTGGAGAAGTTGCGGGCCCCGCCGGTACTCAAGGCTTTTCATTAAATATTGGAATGGAGCTTTATTCTCAGGTCTGGAAAGCCGTGAAGTGAAGTCACTTAGACTGATTCAGATCGGGATGGGGAGTTTCTTTTTTATTACAAAGAGTACTGCGCTGGATATCATGCATACTATTTTAAACTATACAATTACATTTCTTATGACTTGGTGAAGGAGTGCAAATATTTAGCTTTTACCATTTGTAATTGCGTTGTTGATTAAAAAACTGATTTATTAAAACCAATTGTCAAACATTAATACCAGTCTATGGCGTTGTTTCAAAATAGCCTATTGTTTTTTCTACTACTTTTTAGGCAATGATTTACCCAGCGCACTCATCAGTGTTCGGAACTTGCCCGGAATATTGATGTTTTACCTCTGAGTCTTTATAAGTGGAAGTATTGACAACAACTTACGATTACGTCGTTAGTAGATTTGTTCATCGTATGTAAATACATGTTTTTCAGGCTTTGCCTGATTGAAGCCAAACTTTATATGCGTATGTTTGGTACCAAAAGGGACATTTTAAGCCCATGTTGTAATTACATATTTTACATATTTTGGCGTTTTCCTACATATTGCATATGTAGTTACATATTTTGCCATTTTCATCGATTTTGACTGTTGTTTTGTTACTTTTTGCCGTTTTTCATGATTTTGCATTTTTTAATTTGACAAAACTGTCAATTATTCAAATTGGAGCTCCAAAATTGACCTTTGTGCACTAAAAAGTTGATTTCAAGCTCGATTAATATGAGAAAAATCATAGGAAACGTAAACAAATAAACCCGGTATCACGTAAATGTGGTAAGTTTTTAAATGGTTAGGTTAGACCTAACCTAACTAAAGAATGGGATTACAGTGTAAATTTGCAGTATTCGAAGGTCTCCTGAACCAACCAATGTGTCACACTATACATCATATGACATCATGAAAGTGTTTTTAGCAATTTTGTTTGTGGTGTAGAAGTACACCCTGTACTCATTCCATTTGGTTTTAACGTGGGGGAAAGGCAGCGCGGAACTATAGGGGGTGCAGCCGGTGCGACGCACCGGAGCCCCTGGGCCCACGGAAGGTTTGGGGGCCCTCGGGGTCGGGACCAAAGAAGGATTTTTTATTTTATTTAAATATTTACTGGTTTTGTGGTTTAAACCAGTTATATCTAATAACGTTTAAAACATTTTATTGAAAATTGGTAGGATTTTTATATGTATGTAGACCTAGAACGAGTCACGGTATAATTTTTTTTAAACTTGTGTTTGTTTCTCGAAAGCAAGGTGACTAACTGAATAGGAATCCTATGTTAGTATAATTTTTTAAAGTGGACCTTGAAATATTTGAAATAACTGAACTGAATAAGCACTTGAGTTCTCGTTTAAGTATATTCAGAACCAAACGCAGGGCCTGCGCTACGGTAGCACTGGGTAGCACCGTGGTGCTAGGCCGGACCGCAAAGTGGGGCCGGAGGCCGTACTTCGAAAGCCCGTAAGGGCTGTCGATGTGTAGCCTTGGTTACTTTCATTAACTTTTATTCAGCCATTCATTGCAAACAGAAAATGTTACATAACTATTTTATGTAGTGTAAAAATTTGAAATGGTTCTGATAGGAAAATTGGTGTTCGTGTATTTATGAGTTACCTAAATTGTATAATGTTTTTCTAACGGAATTTTAAAGGGATGCATTTATTTGAGCCACTATAAACTCAGAATACCACATAACTCACCGACTTTTACCACATCTGAACTTTTGCACCTCAGGGCGGACCACACCTACATTTTTTTATAAAAATACCACTTTAAACTGGAAGAGCCGACATATTTGTAGAGCATAAATTATCAAACTTCTACTGGAACGGTGATTTCTGTAGACTTGACTTACATGTTTGTAGGCATGATATGCATTGTCGAACAAATGTGTATGACATGTTTAATTTTAAGACCACCATAAACCACCGAAAGAAAAGAAATAATGTGAATTTATTCCATTGCATATACACACACATAGGCGCAGAAACTATTTTCCTTACGGTACCAGATACACAAGATACTTATATTATGAACAAAACCCATGGTTTTTTAAACCTTTTATCGGGTTTACTTGTTGCATAATATGCCAAATGTTAGGGATGCCACTTCCACATACAATTGGAAGAACGAGCAATAAATGCATGTGTCACTGTAGGATTGGAATTCTGCTCCAAATGGCCCAAGTTCGCACCGCTGGATAAAGCCAGTTACAGTTTAGCAAGTGAAATAAAATACGCGTTTCTCTGTATCGCTGATAAGCGGACTGGCAGGAGTTGGATTTTCTATTTAGTTTTATTACAAAAAAAGGAAACAATTCCAACTATTCACACAAAAATATCTACAACCAAAATACGCCTTCTGCACACTTTGGAGTCCAAGAGCGAGTGTTCTCACGTTCTCCTCTCCTTGCCTTGTTACTGTTGCACCTGGAGGAACGCATGAGAACAAGAGTGTGTGTGATGAGCTACCTCGTGCTTCACCACCACTCGTTCATATATTCACAAAAATCAAAATGTGAAGAGCATAGCTCCACCTTCACTATTCAACTAAAACACATCTACTTGGTTCTACGGAAAATGGGTAGAGTAGTCCTATAATGCGACAAACTCCCCCGAAAGACATTTAACTGAGGGTTAAATGACTTTCCCTAACTTTAGGACTACGACAAGAGCCAAAACAACGTGGAATTCACGGGAGTATCAGTTTACCCCAAAATCTAAAATACGCTGCTTTTCCCAAACCCACAATTAAATCACACATTTCAGGATGCGAAGTTTTACCTCCGACCTTCACTCGCTTGTACACAAAGGGATCTCTCCTTTGGACTCATTCACACACAATGAGCTTGGGAGAAGCAATTCTCAAAAAAAAACAATCAAAACCAAACTGAATTCCATATTGTTCAACCCTGGATTCTACATGAAATTCAACAAAAAAAAGGAAAGAGATAAAAAATATATACATTTTATGCTCTAAAACTGGCACAGCATTTTGCGTCAGCACTTCAGGCTCCCGGAAGACTCGTTCCACGGGACATCATACACGAACGGGGTTGGGGCGAAAGCAGATCACTTTCCCCATCATCATGGGCAGTGCGCCCTTTATCTTCTCGCTGTACTGATCCTTCAGTACAGCCTTCAGGTTCAGCAAGCTCCATTGGAATAACCTCTGGGCAGCTCGCAACACAAGTCCAAATCTGGTTTTCAAACGGCAGAGGCGAGGAACTCTATCCTTTCCTCCAATCACTTCTTCCACGACTCCCAGCGAACAGCCAATTCTCTTCTCATTCTCCATCTCGATAAGGACCACATCTCCAGGTTTAAGGGACTGGAAGGATCCACTTTTTCTTTGGTGCTCGAGAGCACCCAAATATTTAGCTCTGAATCGGGAACGTAGAGCTTCTCGAACTCCTTGTATCCGCTTCAGGGCACCTCTGGCACTGGAAGCATCTCGTATGTCTAGCTCAGGAAAGTGGCACAATCCTGAATTTCTTATCATCAAGTTGGGAGTCAAAGGAACTGGATCATCAGGAGACTCCGAAAGGTAGGTGAGGGGTCGATTGTTGACTGCCTCCTCCACCTCCATCAATAGTCCTACCAGCTCCTTTCGTGTCACTACACGTTTCCCAAGAATCTTCCGGAGGAGTGATTTCACAAGCCCAATCAGTCGCTCGTAAAATCCTCCATACCAAGGGGCACTAGGTGGGTTGAACCTCCAGTCAATCCCCTTCTCGTTCGCAAGCTCCTCAATCTTTTTCTGGTAAATTTGTTGTAGGGCGGAGTTTGCCCCAACAAAATTCAGTCCATTGTCTGAGTAGACAATGCTTGGTCTTCCTCGGTGGCACACAAATGCTCGAAAGGCAGCCAGTAACTCGTCTGTTGACATTCCATCCACCACCTCAAGATGAATGGCTCGGTAAGTAGCACATGTGAAAAGTGCTACCCAAAATTTCTCTCCTTTTCGTGGGATGAGGGGTCCAGCCATGTCCACGCCGGTTACGTGGAATGGTACTCCTGTTCCGGTTCTGTGATGGGGTAGGGGAGGCTCAGGAACTTCCAACTTCCTTGCGTTGTATCTCCGGCATACCCAGCAGCGAGCGACAACTTTTCGACACTCGCGTCGTCCGTTAACTACCCAAAATTTCTCCCTCAATTTTGCCAGGAGTAACTGGGTTCCTATATGGTGGTTCGTCAGGTGTAGGTTGCGTAACAACCTCAAAACTATCTCGTTCTTGTCCGGCAGTAGTATGGGATGTGCAGAAACTTCCTCCACATCAACCAGCAATCTCGTGGTCGTTCTCCAAAGTCCATCATGATGGAGAAACGGCCGCAACTTCTTCAGCTCATCAATGTTCAATCCTTTTTGAACGTATTTGAGGATCTCCTGCTCGCCACGTTCAAGTTCCTTCAATGTGAGGGGTGAAATAGCCGCTTGGCAAACTTCCACCTGGAGGGGATGAGGGTCCAACTGTTGACTTCTCTCCCTCAATCGTTCACGATAACGCAGCCTGTAGCTGGTTATCCGTATCATCTTGGGGTAATCCGAGATTTTCTCCAGAAAATCAAAGGGGCTCTGTTTTTCTGTGACGGCGAGGTTCACAGCCACAACCTTCGTTTTCTCCCGGTTAACTATTTCTTCATCTGCAGTGGGGGTGCTTATCACAGGCCAGTCATGTTGTGGCCTTGATAGCCAGTCAGGTCCATTCCACCACTGCGATTCCACTCGTTTTCGAGCTGAACATCCACGGGATGGAAGATCAGCGGGGTTGTCCTTGCCTGGAACGTACTTCCACTGCTCCGTCGAGGATCTCCTTCGTATTTTGAGCACCCTGTTGTGCACAAACACGCCCAGGTTCCATCTCCACAAATCCAAGCCAAGGCAGTTGTGGAGTCCGTAAAAAATGTAGTTGGGAGGGTTGATCCTCCAATATCCTCAGCTACGGTCGCCGCCAGTCTTGCAGCAATGTAGCATCCAATCAATTCCAATCTTGGAATTGCAGTCTTCCTTGGGGGCTAGCCTAGCCTTGCTCTGGATGAGAGAAACTCGTGTTTCTCCCCCGGTCTCGCATCTCAAAAACACAGCAGCGGCGTACGCTTCTCCACTGGCGTCGGAGAAAACGTGGAGGCTGCATCGCTTGGATTCGCCCAGATAAACGTATCTGGGGAATGTCAGATCCATCAGGAGGGGAATCTGGTATTCCCGGCTCCGCAACTCTTCTTCAGGGGGTTCTGGGGGCGCTATGTCCCAGCTCAACTTTTCTTGATGAAACCTCCTTGGTCTCATCTTCTCCAATTCTTCTGGTGGTGGTGTTGTGGGCTCATCCTGAATCCCATTCCGGTCCAGGTCCAACAACGCCGCTCTCAATCTCGTCTCCATTGCTACAGGCCCAGTTCCATGCTTATCCACATTTTCTCCAATGTAGAGTCGCGGGGTCACATCATCCTCACCGACAGTTGCCATCGCCATCTGGG
>LJIJ01003489.1:0-18843 GCA_001718145.1 Orchesella cincta | reverse complement strand
TTGTAAGCATTACTAAGAATGAGTGCGGCTGCAATGAATGTTCCTCTTAGCCAACAAGAGAGCTGACCATTTGACGAACTAAGATAGTCATCACCTTGCTCTAAAAGGGCTTTGACGAGTGGAAAAAGGCCACCTAAACTGCTGTTTAAAAAATTCCTCAATCGTTCCTTGTTATTGACATTGTCAATTAAGTTCATCTTGAGTAATCCTACTAACACTGTCATTATTAAAAGGAACAGCAGAAGCCAGAACCAAATCCAAACTTCAAATATTTTCACGAGCTCTACAAACGCTCGACCATCGTTATTTGGCCTCCCACAACTCACAAACTTGAGAGAGTTAATAGGATCGGAAATTATAAGCAACTTATTTTTGTGGTAACCAAAACCAATTTTTAGAATTAGTTTCGTAGTTGTTGGATTTATTTGTAAGATACTCTTCACCGTAACGGGTTTTCCGTTACGGTTCGCAATTTCCGTAGCTATAATTTGCACCCATTACAGAGAGCACCACGTGAGTTAATGCATGAGCAATTTTGTCGGCTGCTGAGGCAAACGGAAGATTTACCCAGTGGCCCCTGTGGTGAATATAATTTCTACACATTTTTAAATGCTTTTTTAGATCCATGTGTAATTCGTTCTAGTACTGTACTCAGCCTTAGAACCAATCCGACTTTCCTGTACAACTCAACAATTTATAAATTTCAGGTAAATTACTCGTTTTCCAACGTTTTTATCCACTCGGCGTTCCAACCATGGAATGGTCGTGATCGCAGTTTGTACGATGTGGTTTAACTAGTAGCCAAGAATCACATGTATTTGGAACTCCTATTGACACAATCATTGCGGATTCATCGACATGTGTGCCTTGTCTCAGAGTTTCCATGAAAAAGTATGTGTCATATTCGAGGACTTCGTACACATTTGTTTCTTTTCCAAAGCAGATTTCCATAGTTATGAGCTTGTAGTTTCCACATTCTGATATGTTTCAGAGTCCATCGATTTTCGTGCTTGCTATCCATTATCCAGAGATTATACACATTTGTAACGGGTGTATGGATAATCTTCAAAAATTCTTAAAATAATCTCGTCTAAACCAAATTTGTGGAAATGTTAAATGGACCGATAAACCTGGATCCTGAAGTTTCCCATAATCCTTCGAATACGTAAAAGCGGTGGATATAGAGCTAGTGAAAGCTCACAGTTCCATGGTCTTGCCTTGGACATAAATATTAGAGCATCAAAGCTGGTGCAATATCCATAGTCATTTGCATGCAAGTTAGAAAAGGGACAGTTGTTCCAGAAACATTTACCGAGGTTGCATTTAGTCCAGTTGGTAGCCAGGACAATTCTTCGCAGGAGGCGACCAGAATTTTTCCACGGTGTTTTCTTTATACCAAACCGAAACAGAGCTGGAAGGAAACTTCGAGATAACAATTGGAAATTTTGGTGGGTGGATATCAACATTTTGAAAATTTGTAATGTGAGCGAGGCAGCTTTCGAAGGGAGAAATGTAGCCATTTAAATTTTTTACAACATGAAACTGAGAGGTTGGTGTGACTTTTCCAAATCGGCGCAATTGTTGTGTTTTCCTGCCAGGAGGTTGTTCAGAGTATTCATAGCTCTTTGCAAATAGCTCCGGAAATGTCCCAGTTTCAACGCTGCTAATCGTAATGGATTTGCTTGGTGGCTCACATTCTCTGGCTGAGGTAAATAGTTGGAGGTTTACGCAGAGTAGTGTGATGCCAAGACAAACTTTGTTTTGAAATAATATGTATGCCATTGTCTTTTTTATTTGGTTGGAGTGTACTAAAAGTATGAGACTACTTCTGTGACTGAATTTTGAAGAACTGTTGTGAAACTTTTTTTTGAAATGACCAGCCTTTACCTGGATATTTTTTGGTTCTTCCAGAAAAGATGTTATATTGTCCTCATTTGATTACTTAAAACACTAGGTTCTTTAAAAACGTTCGGTTGGTGGGCAAAATTAATTTAAAACACAATTTGCGTGCTATGTAAAGTGTCTAAAATATTCTTTATATATATTAATTGGTTTTTAAGCTAAGCGATATAATATCCCAGAATTTAATTATCCAAATGGCAGGTCCATCCCCTCTAAAAGACACATAAGTTTCTCTAGCACTTACTCTAAAAATTTAATCAGCAACTTAACATTTTGTAGAAGCTCAATACTCAACCACGTTGTCTTATAATAAAGGAAGATGGTTATGGTAAGAGAAGCCTGAAGGAAAGCTTCATTTAAATTTATTGGTCAGATTTTAAATCTCATGTAATGTCTTTTTAACACACCCACTACAAAAGTGTTCGTAACATTTTTTTGCATGGTGAGGAAACGAAAAACTGAGCTGGGAAATTTTGCTTATACCTTTGCTTCTGTAAAAGTAATTGAAAACCCTTGTCCAACTTTGAGTCGAACACATGTTAAGCCATATAATGTAATAGATTGTCATAGTTACGTAATGGCAACAATTTAACTCTCCTAATTGCCATTTCATTTCCCAAAAATTAACATATTGTATTCTAAAAACAGTTTTTCCAGAGTCATGCTACCACATTATGATGAAGGTTTGGATTTATTTGTCAAAATGATGCTTTAAAACACACAAGTTCAGCTTTAGTCTCATATAAAAGGTAATGGTCTCACAAACGTTTTAAGGTTTAAAAATCCTGCATTGCGAATGTTTTCTTCATTCAAATGGGATATTCACTAGCACTCAACGATAAATGAGAAGCAAAAAGAGGAGGAGAAGGAGAATTTTTCCAAGAAGAAGTCTGTATGTAAATTCGAATTACCATGTACTGGATTTTTTATACAAACCATCAACTCTTCCCCAAATATTTCATTCGAACAGAGTCGATGATTTGATTATGCATAAAACAAAAATACTTAGACAATACTGAAATTATAGTGAGGATTTTGTTTGTGTCACGTACGAATTTCTTCCTTTTTACTACACCTTCGATTCCCAATTTGTGTTTGAGTATGACTGCCCGTTAGCTCGTTTGCCTATTACTTTGATTTGAAAAACACAACGTTTTTCTTTCCTTCCGGTCTGGTCTTTGTTGTAAGATGTTTAGTTTCACGTACCAAATATTGAGTTGCCAGAAAAACGGCTTTGAAAATAGAGAAACAGAAGTCTGTATTTGGAGATGCTGAGTATCTTGCATACAAGTTCCTTATACTCCTGCTGCGCATTAAACATGAATGATAACATTTCCATAAGCATTAAAATGTATGATGATAGATGATATGGCCTTGAAAAAATTAAGTAAGGTACAAATTTGCACCAGAGGCTTGATTCAAATGCTCAAACGTTTCCAGAGCATGCTGAACTTACAAGGGTGGAGATGATTATCTGGATCAGCATTCACCTATGGTTTTACTTTGAAGGAAGTTAGGTTTATTTCCTGATTTAGAAATATATCTTCAGTTTATCAGCAGATTTCATGAGTACCCGTTCATATAAGGTGTATGCTTGGATTTTCAATTTGCAATAATAATGATACAGCTTTTCATTTCATACATGTAATCCAAGAGTTGTAATTGCAAGTTCAAGACAGCCGAGTTGGAGCATTGAATGAAGATTGTATGAATGGAAAATCTATTAAGTTAGAAATTCTGATGCAAATAAGTCATACCGTTACAAAAAACATTACGCATAAAACATACACACTACTCTGCGTTCTGCATAAATGTAATTTCAGCATTTAATACAAAAGAACGATGTTCGGGATTTTGGTACGAATCGTCATTAACTGGACTATTGACTACTTTTATGAAGGTTTGCTCAAGATAGTTTGCCTGCAAAGAAAATCGATGCGAAATAATCTAAAAGAATGAGTAAACATTCTATCAATTTCAATTAGAAAAGAAATGAAATAACTTATTTCATATTTTACACAAAATACAACCTGATGGACGGACAAAATTTAAGAACATCAGCAAATATTTGCCTCATGAAAATTCTCTGAAAAACAGAAAGAACTATCAGCATTGTTTGTAAGCAGAATGTGCAAAGCATCTAATGGTAAAGTTAATATAAAGCAGGGATGGAATAAATTGACATTTTAGGAATTATTTTAAATATAGGTATGCTGAATACACAAAAAAGGTTTATAATTTACAATTTACGGGGTTATATTAACACGAAAGTTGAAAGAAATCGAAAAGGTGAAGGGCACAGAGTAATACATTTTCAGCGCTATTTATGTCATGAAAAGAGTACGAAGATTCTCATAAAACATATAAAAACGTCAATGATTTATTTCAGGGGGAAATGGTAAGATTAAACAGATTACAGTAAAACACGACGTCCGGACTCAGAGACAAAAAGGAAAACCAGAAATATGTGTAATGATCAGAGGTTCAAGATTAAGATTATTCATAATTCACAAGTGTTTTACAGACACCACTTCATCTACTACAAAACTCAAAGCATGCTTATAAAGAACTGTGCAGCTATAAAAATGGGATACGCTGAAGTCGATTCACTTTTTGGCATGTATGAGAATGAGAAGAGTAAGATCCAAGTCTTCCCATTAAACGCGTACTTTATTAGATAGATGAAACCAAACGTTTTTTGCTACATGCTTACTTTGCCAGTTTCATCATTCTTTTCCTTATTAACGACAATGTCCAAGAATTAAATATAGTTGCGTCTCGAGTAGTGAGTAATACTCACATAATGCCAAAAAATATATGTCTTCAACAAGGGAAATACTTAAACCTGGCATCAAATATCATATTATTCACTTCAGATCTCCTTTGGATTCGTTGGCAAGTTGAATAACACAATCAAATTAAATGATAAACAATCAAAGTGGTAACAAATCATGGAAAATTATCGTTTTTGCATTTTTGCATGGAGTTTTGGCATATTGCAAACAATATGTAAAGGAAAATAAGTGCACTGAGCAGGTCATGAGTAATTGCTCATTATTAACTTCTTCGCACCATGATCATTCGTCAATATATATAATTGCGCTTTGCATTTTGTACTTATTTCCCTCCTGTCCGTTTTTTACATTGGCCACATTGCTCTGGTGTGAAGTTGAGAGAACCGTACAGCTCAAAAAGAAACGTAACGTAAAATAAATAACCAAAAAGAGTAGATCATGAAAGATGAGAGTTATCATGAATTTATTATTGTGTATTGAAGAGACCATGGAGCAGGATTGCATAAAACATGCAAGAGACAGGCACGAATGTTGAGCACTATTAATTCAAGGATGAATCGTTCAATTTGTATTCTGATCCAGAGAGTAAAAAAGTATCGCAAAACAAGAGGAAAAGAAGCAGAAGAAAAATTAAAATCAACGAACGAGAGGAATCTCTCGTTAATATTTCCACTGATGCTGTGGTATACTTTTCGTTTCTTCTGAATATTTCTGTGAAAGAAAGAATCGCTATGATATATAACACTCCATTCCCTTTTATATTGTGGTTGGTGAGATGCATGAGTCAAGGATGCTGGATGGATATGATACATGCCTTGTGTTGAAAAATTAGTATAAAAATGTTCTTTGTAAAAACTTGGCACAAAATCGCAAACATTTTTGTGAATCGTGTTACTTGTATTACAAGTTGATACAAGTCTCTCGCGTCTTGTTACGCTGAACACATTTCGAAGGCGACAAGAAAAGAGAACAAGAAGAGAAAAGAAGGAGGAAGGGATGGGAATATTTTGGGGTGGTAACACAACCAAACGTACAGTTTCTGTTTTAAAACTAATGTGCTGGTTGCTTTCCGTAGGGAAACCGAAGCGTCCGTTTCTTCACTCTGAGTCACTCTCTCTTCCCAATGCTGATGAAATCTTAGCTTGCTAATCATCAGCACAAGCACAGAGCAGCTCCGAGCAGGAATCTGGGCACTTACATTTTGGACGGCAGTGCGTGGAGAGATGAGCTGAGCTCCTCACGCTGCAGCTTGATTGGAAGTGCAGTAACGAAATACTCCCCCATACTTTAAATTGTTTTACTCATTACGCAGCTCTTGTTTAATTTGTTAAATTTTCTTCTGGTTTCAACTTTTCTGACAACAAAATGAAATATTTTGTATTGGAATTTTTATCAATCGTTCTCTCGCAACCCCTTTCTATGTATGTTAATTATACAGTGTAAAGACTACAACTATTAGGAATATCAGTTGCAAAACCATTTTCTGCAAATTGTCCATTAATTTTTAATAAAAAAAGTCTTCATATTTCTGTCTACGACTGAGCCACACCGGCTTTCCTGAACGACGCCACATGAATTAAAATTAATGAAAATAAATTAAGCACGGTTTTCGACCGTATTATTTACATTCATTGATGGTTCAATTTATTGACAAGAGTACTCCGTAACATCGCATTTCATCATCGTAATCTTAGCTCATATTCATAGAATTATCACGGTGTTGACTATCACTACATTTTGATTTTGTCGAGTCAAACATCTCGTACAATAAAGTTTCAACAGACTAACTGCGTTCGAAAACTCCCGATAACATTTTAAAAAACAGAAACCCAGTTCTAGTTCAATTACAAATACCCCTATTGAAATCGCCAGCATCATGCCTAAGAATATACGACCACTGCTCTAATTTTAGAAATGTCAACAGTCTCAGGTTCTCCCCTCACTTTGTCGTAGTGCAACTTGGTTACAAGCAGATAATGCCAATTTGTCCACTCTTTCCATTTGGAAGACAGTCCAGATGCAACAATGTTCTGTATGGATTCTTTGAGCCAGTATTGATTTTCTGTTTTAGTCAACCAACTCCACAACTTGTAGTTAAATGATTGCTCAACCTCAAAGCAATTAAATTGGTTGCTGGTTAGCCTCATCAATTTCTGGATGCCAGGAGTAATCATTTTTAGCACTGATGCGTCATAATACATTCCAAGACGCCTACCTGATTTCGCCACCATGTTAACATACTCACCATTTGTTACAACGAATTTGGAAACGTGAAAGCTTCTTCCGCAGATATTCCCAACGATTTGAACTCATTTATAAAATCTCAGGGGAATGAGCATGCAGAGGTTGTTCATAAATAAATCTAAATCCGTGTTCAACAAATTCCTTTAGTGTATTGATTTCCCCCTTTGGTACAGGGGCGACGGTAACAATACTTGTTAGTCCATTTGCATAGAGTTGCGTCAAAAAAAAGGACACAGAACTAATAATCACGATCAAATTGCGAGGGTTAACTGGTGCACCAGAAATGTTGTCAATTAAACTTACAATTTCCTCTACAACTTTCCCAGCTTGATGGTGACGCCTGTAACAGAAAAATATTGCTAACCTAGTACAATTATTGTTGCTATCCAAGTTCCTGAGCTAATGGGTTCATACCACACGGAAAAGTTTGCAAGTTTTTCAGACTCCTGGCGATTTTTTAGACAATAAACGACAGCATTGGAATCAAAGTATTAAAATGCAAGCGAGTGCTAGTAAATAAGTCTGCATTTTCGAACAAAATCGTTGCCATGATTAGTTCCGGACCTTTATACATACTTGAAAATTTTAAGAGCTGTTTGTTTTCTACAGTGTTTTTAAATAGCGAAAGTGAAATGTTGTGGATTTCTGACAAGCTGCGAAGTGTCATGATGTCGGGTTGCATTTGTAGTTCATCCGATTAGTTTGTGTAATGCATTTACCTTTTGGAAGCTGACGAGGCACAGAAACAAGGACCGGTAGTTCTTTTTTATTTGCATTAAAAAAAACCATTGATGAAGTGCGTATAAACCTGTGTGGCTCCACAGTTGTGCAAAATCTGTTGCAGGTATTGAAGAAAAGGAACAGTATCCATGACAAATTATTGTGGCTGTTGTTTTCTTTGGATTGCACTCCAAACTTTGGGGTAATGTCAGGATCACTTTCAAAGCAGGAAATGTTGGAAGTTCCGTGTTCCAATTAGCGAGTATGGAGTTCCGGCGTATTATTTCTTCTTTGAGTAGCTCGTTTTGCAAAACCTGGCGGTTTTCCCAAATGAACACAAACAGACTTCGGGAAGGAACTACTATTTCTCCTAGTGCACGAACCGACTGGCGAAGGCTATCCCAATTCCTTTCATCATGAATGGGACTAATAATGACGTTGAAAATGTAGGAAAATTTGTGATACTCTCTTCTTAGTCCGATTTCATTTTGGATGTTTACTAGACTCGGCAACAGCGATGCATCTGGAATAAACCTCCATTACCAATTTCGCTAGAATTGAAGAAAAAGAGTGTGTAGTTCTCCCAGTTTGAATTCAAATGGGGAAACAGCCGCGATAAACATGGGGAGCAATGGAATTCTGAAATTGCAGCAAAGGAAACTGCTATTGAAACTATTAATTTAGTCATTTGATTAGGATTGAATAAGATTCTTTAGTTTGACCGTAAATATTATTGGCAATGGTTTCAGCCTTACAAACTTAGTAACCAAAAGGTTGTAGTAGCAAGGTATATTAATTCCTGAATTTTTTTAATACTTAATAATGTTTTCACGTTCCAAAACCCAATATCCTGTTCCATTTGCCCTTCTGAGATGAGTGAGTGGCTTTTAGTTTCCTAGGCTAAAACCTAGAAAATAGGCGTAGACATTGACCCAGACAGAATCCAGCATAAAGCACACACGAAGGATCCGGAAAAACAATAAATTAAGGTGATTAGTTAAATGGCTAGAGCTTTGCTTGAAAAGTATTGTAAACCTTACTTTAAATTAACCGAATAATTTTTTTGCTGTGAAAGCAACGCACCTGTTCTTTAGATATAGTGGTTTAGCTTTATAAAACATTTTACTTGGGACATCGGCTTTGCCAGAGCTTGGAAAGTTAGGTACTTTTTCGGTATTTAGGTAGCGGTATTAGGTAGTACCTATACCGCTACCTAATACCTCAAGTGATACCGAAAAATACCTAATACGCGAAAATACCTTCTACCGCTACCGTCTTGAGTTAAAATATACTGTATACTGCTACATTTCTAATTTACCTACCGCTCTTTCTGTAAACCATCGGCTAACACGTCATGCATTTCACAGCAGCACATTCATCCATCTCCATGAGCTTCTTCGGCATGGTCTGCATTGAAGTTGGAAATATGCAGCAGAACCACACACCTTGGATTATTTGCTAATTATTCAAATTCGCTAACTTAATTTTCTGTATAATTATTGATCTAACTGACTTTAAATGCTGTAATCAATGTTTAAATATAATTAATCTATTTTCCTATTAAGAAGCTGCTGTATTCATAACTTTAATACAAGATACTAAATTATTTTTCTTGTAAATTGGCGATACTTTGTTTTTAGCAATATGTACCTAAATGTCTATGAAAGAATAACCGTTATATTTATGGGATTCATGTGACAATAAATGATTATTATTAATAATTAATAAATAATATATTACATATAAAGTGTGCAACAAAATTTCTTGTTGCGTACCGTGGCATTGGCGTGGCATTCGATATGTGAAGGTTTGCAGCTCGAAATAAACGCGAACAGAAGAAAAGTTTTGCAGTTTACTTTTTTCAAGCCGTTTTAGTAAAAAAAATGCTTGTATTATTCCGTAAAACAATGAAACTATCGAAGAAAGAAGATTGGGAAGTAACCGTTTGATGTAATTTGTAGCAATTTTCATTAAAATACTACGAATACGACAACTACGTATAGCGCATGCATTATATATCAACAAAGCTGATTTACTCTCTGAAAGTTTGTTTGTCTTCTTGTCGTTATTCGTAATATAAATTGTAACGTGTAATCTGATTGAGATGTGGGTTATACATTGTGCTAACTGTCGAAATATATGGTTTGCATATTAGCATTTATCAGAAAGCAGAAACCTGAGCAACTATTGTATGTATACTCTGCTCAGTAGCTACAATTCCAATTATATCTAAAACGCAGAGAGTATTATTGGAGTGGGAGTAGGGTGGGTGCGGAGCTGTGCTGTCCAAAGAGCATCATATCATTCGTATTCGTTTGTTCTTGTTCTTTTGCGGTACTGCTTACAGCAATGCATGCCTTGGTTTTGCACATGTATCTTTCATTAGTTACTTCTGCATAATCCAAGACTTGTACGAATGTTTGGTTTGATGGTTTTAAATCCCAATATAAGTCATGATTGTTCTTCTTTTATGTAAAAATATCGCTGCGATAAAATTGCAGTAAAAAATTCATTTCTCACCCTTTTCAGCTTACTCTACGTGTATGCCTGGATATGTTACGCAAAGTCCGTTTCTGCACACAAAAACGAGTACTAGGGTACAGGAAGCATGATAAGTTGGGAGTTTGAGTATATTTCAAGTAAGCAATTGATAATAAACATGATTTCCTCCATCAGGTACACGAAGCCAAAATGTTGCTGATAAAACAGAGCCAAGAGCATTCGCTTCCTTCTTGTTTCTTTCAGTCTACGCCCAATTCTTTCAAGTCCAGTAAAAAAGTATACGTTCAGAAAAAAAGTAAAGCACACGTATCCTTGCATTAAGTTTGCTCATGTTGCATTTCATATCAGTACTCTGCTTTGCCCAAGCATGGAAAGTTTTCGCCTAGAATATTCTGGCTGCTTCGACAGAATCCCTCTAGCGTTCCTTTCTTCTCTTGAGATCACGCCACCTCGTTCTCACCACGATGCTTGTAGCTAAGAATCATAGCAAGGTACAAGAAAGAAAGAGCAAAGCCACGCTCTCGTCATCGTCATTCTTCTTTTTGTCAGTTGGTTTTGGGAAGGGACATTGCAAGGAGAACGATTTAATTCTTCTCCTGTTCCATTCCGTCTTTGAAATTTTTTGTAAATTGGTGTAGTTTTGTTAAGCAGAATTAAGTGATTAAGAACAAATAAATAAAACTTGTCAGAATTCGAAATGGCTTTCTGGTGCGTGCCAGTACAATTATTTGACAATTCCGTTCCCATCTCGTAAAACAAAAGAAAGTAAAATAAATGCGAGAAGTGAGAAAATACGTGAGAAAATCGAGAAACTCGTGTTTTGATGACTATTTACTGCGAGTTATACGTGTAATGTGATCGTTGAAAATATCGCTGGTCATTTTCGTGAGATATAGTTTATAAATTGTTACAAACAAGCAATGAACGGCAAGGTAAGCTTTTTGTTCTTGTACTTTTTTGGTTGATTATGCATGAAAGCATGATATATTGGAAAATCGATGACCCAGGAACTAGTTACAATTAATACTCATTTCGCAGTGTTGCCTGTTTCACAACAGAATTTTCATCAGCATATACAATAATTATATCATCTGACATATTAATTTGTCATATTCCTTCAAGAAAAATAGAAAAATTAAACATCTCCTATGTAACTCATGTAGATATCAGTAGATACGTTTCAGATACAGATAAAAATTTGTTGCTAACATTTGCACACACTATATCTTCGTATTACAATGCGCTTCTAAATTCCCCATGCTGTCATTCATAATTTAACTCGGATCTTCTCGGTCACGAAAGAAACCAAGAAAAAAGAACATACATGTCTTATTCGCACCATGCTTTGAAAGTACAGTACAATCGTTTTCGTCGTTTCTTTACATGCCACGTCGTTTCAGTTTTTATTAGCACAAATAGTTTAGTACGTACAGTTTCAATTTAACTGGCAACAGCTATTGAGAAAGACGTAGAATAGAATGAGAGTAGTGTACACCAGATAAATGCATGACGTGAATGAGCGTACCTATATACCGCTCCAAGTCTTCTGCGTTGGTAGGTATATGCATCTGCCTATATTAATCACAGCTCACACAGCTATATGTCTTTGTGTAGTAGTATACATATAAAAAATTGCAACATATTACACAACATGTAATCAATGTATATTCGACTTCAGAAGTCAAATTATTGCGGAATTAGCATTGCAGTGACAAAATGTAAAAAAGGATATTTTTACCTTTAGCATAGCAAATCATCCCAGTCAGCATTTTTACATTTGAGTACACTTGCATTTGCGTATATGATGAATATTTATACCCCTTTCTTCAGAATTAAGGTATAAGATTCGGAGATGCAGTGCATAACATAATGTGAGTGCTTTCTGCAAGCCCATTCATAAAACTCTTTGAATTACACGAAACATGTTGCTCACTCTCTTTTCAACGGATTTAAAAAAGTGTAACTTTTATTCACCATAGCATCATTTCTGCAGTCATAAACGTTTTATAAGCGCCGGACTTAATGTTAATAATTTTATTGTTTATATTTGCAGATGGACAAAAGGTTTAAATCAAAAACAACCATCCCGAATGCCAAGCTTTTTGAACAGTAACGCTTCTTGACTTCATAAAGGTATTATAACATTTTCATTCCACAATTAATCACCCAGTTTTCCTTGGTTCATTTTTACCAGCAATCTTTATTGCTTTGTCACCTTTGATTTTCCTAAAATGCTTTATATTAACACACTTTTAATTTTAATTTAATATTACAACTTGATTCTATTTTCAGATGGAGAAAAACTAACTATTCCAATAGCTCATAACAGATAGTTGAAACATTTATCGTGAGAATCTTGAATGGTATTTAAACTTTTTTTCCAATTATGTTATCCTTTTAGCCAAAGTATTTTGTCAAATTTGGTTTCATAACGTTTACACCTGCATTCCTGGTGCCTTATTTTACTTACTGCAAAAACTGCTAGTAACAAAATAGAGCATAAAATTCCCCCGAAATGTATTGGTATACTTTGTTTCAACATTTTATGCTGTAGAGTGCGGGTTTCTGTCAGATGAGAAGGAAAAATATGGCTAAGCTCATTTCATGGTACTATAAATTTCTTGTAGGAATGCAAAAATTTAAACCTGCCTAGGATTACCGAAATCTGCTGTATGCGTATTAGCACCATTCATTGTGGGAAGCGATACTTCTTGTAATTACAGCGTGTACAGTAGTGTTGCAAAAGTTTAATTTCCCCAGACCTCGTTTAATTGATAGAAATTCACATTTCATCATTGTGTCTTTTATTATCTGCTTGCAGAAAATTTTCTTCAAAGTTAAAACCTGAGATAAAATACGATCTTACAGACTTTTTATTCGTGTTACTAGCACTCTCTTTATGTTTTCTATGCAATTTACTAAATTAAGTAATGAGAATGGGAATGCCAGAAATAGAAAAGACAATACTCTAGATGTCATGAGAAAATTTTCAATAAGTTGAGATTTTTAACTTTTGTTAATGGTTAAAAAGGTGGTGACTTTATTATAGGCAGTCCACCTGTTATTATCTGTTGAAAAAGTGTAGTGTTGCAACTAAGTTTGCTAGTTTAGAGAAATAAAAAAGAGATTTTTTGTTCGTTTTGCAGAATATGGAAACCAAGCCACCCGTGCATTCTAATAGGGTATCATCATGTTATACAATGGGAATTATATATACTCATTACAATTTAGCTTCTAGAAACATTATTTTTACAATTCCTTGCTTCCAATTAGAATTTACATATTATTGATTTATGTTGAAATTGTTGAAGATATTTTTAGCTTATCATTGCATTTTTTGTGAGCGAACATTTTCTGGGTTTTTTGATTTTGAAGTCTTCATGTAGAAACGTCACAGGAATTCTAATTAGAATAACTAACCACTAAAACACGAATTTAATATCTGAATTGATTTTTGTGTGATCCTTAGAGAGACATCCCGTATCGTCCTCAACTGGCAGTATGCTGGTTGACTGCGTAAACCTTGTCGGGACGCCACTAAATCAAGTATCAATCGTCACTGGTCAGCTCCTAGGTAAATTTATTGAACTACAATATTGCTAATTCATAAATTATGTGTTTATAACAGTATATTACACCAAAAAGAAAACACAAAGGAGAGAAAAAAATTTCACTTCATTTTTAGTTCATTTTTCTGCAAAAATATCCGCAATACTTTTGAATTTCCATAAAATCATACAGAGCAGATTTGAAACAAAATATACTTGGTGCTACTCTCTAATAAACTTGATATTTTTCATATGAATTCCAGATCCTCATAAGGATTACTTTGACATGGAACCATATCACCCAACAAAGATTACACCACCTGGCTTACCAACGATAGATCCCGTTGTTCTATCATGCTTCATCTACATTTGGAAAACTGGAAACAGGTTCTAATTCTCCTTCTGATGTTTGAAACTAGTGTGAAACTGTCATATGTTATCCTAAAATAATACATTACATAAATTAACGATTAAGTCATATGGATCACTAGTCATTGTATGTGTAGGTTAAGTAAATAAGTAATATACTATACGTTTACTCATGAATTTCATTTCTCGAAATCACCAAAACATGCACTACTTTTAAAAATTCATAAGGCATGAACGCTAAATTGTTTCCTAGACAACAGTTCGATATAGAAAATTGTAAATTTATCAATAATTTGCATCGATAAATTAAACTTAACACAAATGAAATGAAATTCATGAATGAACAGCTTTAACTGTAATTCATTTAACCTTACCTGGTAAAAACATGATTAGTAAGAAACAGTACAGCAAGGTTGGCATTGACAGCAAACCTCATGCTCCCGTAAGCATGTAGTTTTCTGCCTGATGAGAATTATAACCACACACAACGCAAACGAAGTAATTATTACGCATTCCATTTCGTTTATGTAATTTCTAATTTAGTCAGTAAACAATTTGCAAGCTATTGAAGCAACATCATCTAACTAATCAATCTCAGTACCGAATTTTAATGAAGAGGTATATTGTCTAGTTTAGTGTCTTGTCTCTTCAATATTTTTATTAGAATATCAAAATGGTTAACTATTACTTTTTAACATTATATGTGCGTTATTCAGTCGTATATCTAGTGCGTTCAAATGGAAAATGAGGATTGAAACAAAATACGGAAGAAAGAGCAAGCCAATAACAGTTTAAGTTGTTTTCACAAAAGTCAGTGAGAATCTGAATTAGAGGTTGTTGTAGTAGTCACCCTAGTGGGAACAGTTGGGGTGAAATTGGAGTAATGGGTCATTCATCCATAAACTAATTCAAACGTAGAAATATATGGGAAAAGGTTTATTCTTTGTATTAGTTAGCTTATTAACAATTAGGCTTCAGAAAGGAGCAATTTGATGCTAAAAATTTTGTTTATTTTGCATACATACTCTGAAATTATTAGTATCTGTTGAAGTACATAATAGATTATTTCCAGGATTTGTTCTAAAACCATAAATTGTGGATAGCAAAATTAATTTAGCTTTTCGTTTGCAACACGAAACCCACATCGTTACGGCCCATGAAAACATGTAAAGTGTGTTAGAGCTTTACTACAAAAAAAATAGCTCGTTAAGGGAAGTCTTAAATTAAGCGATCGCTTGCAATGTTTACGATTGTTACCGATAAGCAATGATTCTTGAGTTTTGTGACCGGTTTAGAAGCGCTTAACTTTATTCACCATTTGTCTCACCGTTTTGAAGCTCATTATTTCAAATCAAATGCAACGTTTTACATTAATTTTTGACTGCCTTAAGGTACAAAGACAGTTCAACTTGTAATTGCCAAAAATATTAATAGTCGATAACGCACAAAATAACGTCTAAATTGAATTGTATTAGTTTCATATGCATCGCATAAGTTGTAGAGAGATGAATTTTCCAATCTTCTTTGCTATAATTTAAAAATTTAGGTAAGTACGACAAGGGGCCCTACTAAGTAGGAAATTATCCCTTGAAGGATACTAGAGAAAGGACTTTTCTGTTAAGGTTAAGGATAGGTTAGGTAAGGATTTGCCTCTAACTAGGAATCAGTGTAAAGGGACACGCTATTGACCGACAGACTTTACTCTATATTAGCCATTACGCAAGGTTCCATAGAGATCATCATGCCGGCATTGGAGGAAACCATACTTGCCTACAGATATAGATAACCTGCAGGCTTTATGGGAAAAACTCCAATCGTACCACATTAATGTTTAACGAGAGTAGGTATCGAACCTACGACTGGGGCACGTTACAGAGATACAGATTGATAGATATACCACTGCACCACCCCTTTCTCGACATTATAATCGCAGAGTTTTAACGGAAAACGGTGAGGAGGTCGTGTTGTCATGTATCATTTCTGGAGACGGTTAAAACAGATGACGGACGGGGTCTTCGTTTGATGACTAAATCCTTCCCTTCGCTTCTCAAAAAGTAGACATTGAAAACCTTTCAATGAAACTTTTTCCCGATGGAAATGTGAATCCGACATTGAGGGCAAAATTAGCGGTTGCATTTTGTGCTGCATACATTGGTATCTAGTTACTATGTAGTTGAAATGTCCGTTGCATTTTCTTGGCTGCAAATAAATAATTTTTATGCACGATCTTTTACAATGTAAGAAAAAGATTTGGTGCGTGAGGAAAAATATTGTGAATCTTAAACCGAACTAGACTAGATATTTTGATTTGACACTGATAAGTTTTCCTTTTGAATGTTCAAAAACACCACAGCTTCATGCTCAGGTTGGCCATTTCTTGAAGACAAGCAGTTCCCCGTTGATAATTTCATCTCGCTGATCCTTACGTTATCACTTTGACCAACTATTTTCGTTGTAGTGACTCCATTTTTAGTCGTGTTCCTAAGACTAAATTTCCCTTACGAAAGTAGGGTTCAAATTGTCACCAGGTACCGTTATTTAGGTTATGCTCCATTATTGAGGTGACGCGGTTTAGATAAACAATCCATAGCCTCCACCCAAAACAACAATTGAAGCAATCTTAAAGCACAGATTTAACTTAACTTAACGGATTTTAAAGCACACTGAACAAATGTGTTTTGGTGAGCGCTTGCAGTAGGGCTTCATCACAGTTAAGGTCGTATGTTTCGCTCATCGTAAAGCACCTTCATGGCCTTTGCCGCCACCGCGATGTTCGAAATCATGAATTTCGAATAAAAATAAACATTGCGTTTCTATCGGTAAAACCGTTAATGTGCCTCAGCCGGATGGGTAATGCTCATTGACTGGTTGAGCGCTGGTTTCTCGTAATTCGTGCGGTCTCTAAAATTCAGACCAGTACATACATTTAAACACACAATGAGATGTTACCGTATATATCAAAACATAGTTAATTTACACTACCTTGTAATGATCCGTGAGTAATAAATGCCTGAAATAAACAAATGTGATCTAACGGCCAATATGAAATGAAAAACGGACGGAAAAGGGTTGTTGTTGCCAGAAAAGGTTGACTGCTAAAATTGACCAAGCGGCAAAAGCGCTTCTTATAATTTCTTTATGGATGCCCTGAAAAAGAAAATCAACTCATTTCAGAACATTGTATATTCTTAAAAATTGCTTTCAACTTTGTATGTCTTAAGTTTAGTTGTTAAACTTCCATTTCCAATCTTTTTTTGCCGGTAAAAGTGACAAGGTCAGAACTGCGTAAATGACAGCATTCTCAGGGAAATGTCTCGCAGAACAATTAGGACAGGAAGCCAAAACGATTTATCCACTTCGCTCTTTTGAATAAAGCGAACCACGCAAATGTGAATCAGGCGCTTATCATTTACAACTTATCTGCCAAAGTTTAGATGTTTTTACAATGTTAGCGAAAGATTCTGCTACTTTGTATTCAGCATATTTTCCTCTGTAGTTAATGCACGCCCACTTTGAAGTCAAGTTACGGTATAATCTCCAGTTGTTGCATGAAGAGGCCTTCCAGTTTTCGGTGGTGGTGACCCGACGACATTTGGTCGAAAACCACCCACACATAGGCTGAATCTGCGGCATCTACTCCTTTTTTGCGAAGTTGCTGTTTCTTGAAACACATATTTTGCGTCAATAAAGACATTCAATTTTTTCCCTTATGAAAATAGAGTATTGAATTGTCCCAAGGCCGGCATTTATTCCCGTTTATGAGATCGGGTTTTAGTTAAACTTTAAATTAAATGTCCATCGCAAACCTACAGTGCGAGCATTTTTTCTGACATTCATGTAAATTTTAAAGTTTCTCCAGTTTTTAGCCAGACCGCTTCTTTGTTCGGGAATCATGAATTTCGAATTTATGAGTATGCATTTGCTGTCGATCGGCAAAAATAGTAAATATATCACGGAGGCGTTACAACTCATTGATTTCATTATACAATGTAAGTGGGTATGAAATTAGTATAATCTAATAATACGTAACTCATTTAAGAAAGTAAAGTACGATTCATTTCATTATACTGTTCTATCGTCATTCACATCTACCGCTCATGCTTTACGATATTCCAACTCATATACACACGAAGACGATTCCCATCTGCAAACCCAGATAATCCATATGAAGTATAACAGCACTGCAAGCAAAAATACAAGCGATGCGCTTCCCCACTACCCCACTCCTTTTTTGCAAATTTCAACGCTCGTTGCACTTCGACTTCATAAAAAGTATACCCAAATCCTCTCCAGGCCACTAAACCTTCTCTCAACATCTTTGTCATGCGATCGTGACGACTTACATTTTTTGCTCATGCCTTTGTAATTGTAATTTTTCGTATTTGAAATATATTTCGACGTCTAAATATTCAACTATCCATGATTGGATCCGGCCTCCATGACCTCCTACCTCTACTACTTCATCTGCATATTTCAGGCGAGCTGAAGCCACCACACCGCTATTCAATGAGCTGGCAAAAACTGAAAAAAGTTTAATTGGTTATGATAATTTCTTGACAAACCCTAATAATCTAAATTGCTTAACTACTGCAGAAATTAAATGACAGCAGAAGCAATCATGAGCCTGCAAAGATTAATTTCGTTTGATCATCAGTTTGATGCCGCTTTTCCCAGGAGTGCCGCAAGCCTGTTACGGTCTCTCCGTTCTTATCTCACGCGCTGATTCTCACAGTTATCACCCAATCACCTACTAAATTTCCGTT
>LJIJ01003488.1:0-18850 GCA_001718145.1 Orchesella cincta | reverse complement strand
CACTTTGGTGTGATAGGCGCAGTGAATCGGTGCCTTGAACCAAGATCTTTAATGTCCGCGTGTATAGTCTAGAGATGAACTGACTCTCACGATCGCTGACAAGTAAGGCGGGTACGCCATAGTGGTCCTAGGAGATCAACGTGAATCACCTCCATTCTTCAGAATGGAGGGTGGACTAGTTGTCAGAGTCCACAAGGATGTGATTTGTTGATTTTAACTCCTGACATACTGCGCAAATGCGACAGTAGTCTCTGATTGCTTTGTCGGTTCCAGTAAGCCTTCTCTTTAATTTTTCGTTGTAATTGTGGCGGAAGATGTCCCGCAGAAGGTAAGTCGTGAAACATGTTTGGATCTCGAGTTGTAGTGATTCTGGGATCACTGGTATTAAATATTCGCCGTAGAGTCGTTTAGTCTTGTTTGTCATAGTAGAAGCCTTGGTTGTTGTTGAGTTTCCGGTCTCGCGTGTTCTCTTTTTCAGTTTATTTTTCATTATATTTGTCCCATTATTGTTGCTTGGTTGATCAGGCCAAGTCTTATTTCCGGAATAAATCGAGGTATCCTTCGCGAGGTCTTCCTCGTTTTGGTCCTTCGCCAGTCGCGTGCGCTAAGGACATTGATACCTGTCCGATCACTACGTGTCTCGGCAGGTCATCAAGGGACTTGATTTTGTCGAACGCGTCGACTTTTGTAGGTCGCAACCTATATTTAATTATTTTCTTCAAAATTTCGCATGATACGGTATACACGGGATTCCTTCTTGTCTGATTCATTGTTATTTGAATAGGTTTTGGCACAGCACGTTCGTCTTCTTTCCTCGATCACTGACTCCGCGAAAGTCTGTAGTCGAACAAAGAAGTTATCGGTGCTATGTCGTATTTTTCGATTATATCAGCCCCAATTTCACATAGGACTGAGTTTTTTCCATCCCTTGGAACTCCTGTTGAATATCGTGAATACCGATCGTAAGATTCATGGAAAGTTTTCCCATGGAATCGAATTTTGTGCCGTTTGCACAAGCATTTCTTGCCATCACATGGCATAGAATTTGGACGTAAACGTTTTACTAGTCTACTGTCCAGAAGAGAGAAACTCGCGCCGGTGTCTAGTAGTGAAGTATGGTTGATTGAATTGATTCTGCGTTTATTATTGGTACCCCTTTGCAAATATTGACATGATTGGGAATAGGACCGGGGTTGATCCCTCCCGATTTAGTTTAAATCGTGTTCTCTCAGTTTCCTCCTCCCCTCCTGTTCTCCGTCGCATTCATAGAATGCGTCGTCATCCTTCAAATATCTCGGTGTCATTTTTCCATCGTCGCCACAACCATGGCAATTCCCATTTTATTTGGGCAGGCATTTTGTTTGTGGCCGAAGCCGTGGCATCTAAAACATTCAGTAAGTGAGTGGTCTTCCGAGGGGTTTTGTTGTTGTCTGGAAATGTCGTATTGCGTTGATAGTCGGTAGACGTCGTGCACTACGTCCACCATCTCTACCACGCTGAAGTCGCCGTATGAACGGCCTTCGCCTCGTCCCCTCTGGAATCCCCTTCTGAAGTTTTGGTGACCTCGTTCTGACTGAGGCTGTTCAGTGTGTCTCTCCTCTCCGGAAGAGTTGGTACCACGACCTCTGTCCCCTGAGTAGGGTGTCGTCGTCTCTTCCTCCGCGCCATTCTGCTTGGAAATATTGGCCTCTGCCTTGGCCTGAAGTATGATCATGTCCTTGTTTGGACGGTTCGCCGAAATGTTTTTCGGTCTCCAGCACGCATGGCGGGATACTGTATGGTTTTCCTGCTGATTTATCTTGCATCTCCAGTGTTTTGGTTGCCATGTCGCAAGCTTGGACTAAGTGTAGGATAGAGTTGTAAGGATCTGTGCCAATCGCAAGTTGCAAACTCGGTAGAAGCTTGCTTTTGACACGCATAACGTGATTCCCTTCGTTGTTCATCACTGTAGCAGAACTTGGAAAGTTCCATCATGTCGTATATAAATTTTTCAGTTGGTTCGTGGGATTTCTGGTATCTCGTTTGGAGTTCAGTGAGTCTTCTTCGTATTCATAAAGCCACCAAATCGTCCTTCAAAGCATAACTTGAATTGTTCCCAATCTTGGGATTCTGCGTAAGCGTGGTCGTACCAGGCTCTCAAGTCGTTGGAAGAAATGACTTGACTGCCGTTAGATAGGCGTCTTCCCTGTAATTGTGGGCAGCAGGTACGCTTCCACGTCTCTGAGGAAGGATTTGGCGGGTGTGCGGCCTGGTTTAAATTCAGGCTTTTCCAGTGTAACTGCGTCCCCTTGTCCAAGTCGTAACCGACAGTGCTTCCGAAATTGTGGTAAGCGTTCGCGTTGGTGAGAGTTTATCGAGTTGACGTGTCAACGTCAGATTGGCCATGACCAGGTCGTCAATTCGTTGAGCCATGGCCTGTCGTTCGGTAGCATAGTGTTCCTTCATGCGCTGTACTTCACGCGCGACTGCTTCGTCTATTAGTCGTCTGACTACTGGGTTGTTTTCCATTGTCGCAATTTCTGGTGAATGGTTAGGAGTATTCGAACGAGAGTGGTGAGTATTATCTGGGTGTGGTGAATGGTTCTCTGTCATTCATTTCCGACTGGTCGGGCTCTGATCTTGTTGATCTTCCGGAGGACTGTCTTGTGTAAACGGCTGTTGGATTGTTTATTAAAGATCGCCAGTAACCGGTTTGTGGTGGTGAGTGGTGTGTGTGGCGCAGTCTCCCGATGAGTGTCTGTATTTGAAGTGCCAATTCTCTGTCTGGCAGCTTCAATCACAGCATCCGCTGCTCTCGTGAAGTCCTCCACGTTGATTGGTGATTTATTCACTAGGTGATCGCTCGGTTGTTGGGTTGATACTATTTCGGCGTAAGTTCTTTCTGTAGTTAAGGGACAAAGTTTGGATCTATTCGCCTGCGCCTCTTCCCGAGTGCGGGCGTGTGTTCCTGTCTCCGATACCAAGTACGGTTTCCCACTACGTAGTCCTTCTCGTTTTCCTTTTGCCTCTTTGGCATTGATTGCAAATTCAGTATAAAAGTGACTGCTAGTGCAGTACACTGTAGTTGTAATAACTACCACTTTGTATTTCACTACTTATCGTATATGTCCACACACGTATTTCGATAGTGTTGTTAATTAATTTTAATTAGTGCATTTACGTCACACGTAAGTCGCACACACTGATTAGTGGTTGTTCTTGTATCAGTACAACACTTGTACTATGCAAACATACATAAAACTCAAACATACATATCGAAGTTTGTATGTCAAATGTGTTTCTACTACTCGACAGTTTCATTACTTAATGAATATTCATTACTGGACAATATCTGTCACTATTTGTGATTTATCCCTTACTACACCGTCAGTACTCAACAGTGTATAGGTAAGTGCTCTAAGAAAAAATGTCAACTTAAAAGTTTATGACTGGTGTGTGTAGCCTGTACATACCTTTATATAAAAGCATAATATCTAAGCATAAGCCACTTGTTCATCACATGAACGTAAGCGAGAAAGCCACTGTTTATAGTCCTCACAAGACCATAACAACACAAGTAATAAGACAGCACACTGTCTATATCATATACACTTTGACCACAGACTTCACAAGCCCTTCAGTCACACACAAACTCATATAGATATCACATATCCATAATACACACATATCATATACAAGACAGCTACACACACCAAATCATCATCATCTTCATGCTATGCATAAAGTAAGTGGAAGAGGGTGACAGAAGAACGTCAAAATATACAGTAACGTATGCAGTCTACTCCTCCCTCCTTTGCACTACCATGAACTTGGAAAGAAATCTTGGCTAACTGTCTTCTCTCTTAAAGAATGAATGGGTATCCCTGGTTTATGCTAGTGAACAAAGTTTTAGCAAAAATATGACTCCCTCTCTAGCTTCGCTTCTCTCCCCTTACGTGGCCTATTTCCAGGCGGCGGTTTGGCTTTGCTTTTTTGTGAAATGATGCGCTTCAAACCTTTTTTAGCAGTTACATGATTTACTGCTTAATCTCATTGCTCATATTTTTATGACAACAGATTGAGAAAGAAAGAGTGAGAGCATAGCCGAAGAAAGTATGGAAAAATAATGTTTTGTAATATATACGGATACCTCGACGCTTCCCAAAAATTATGATTGTAGGTAGAGAGAACCAATCAGCCACTGTCCACCAAATTCACGAATTAATCAGTCTAAGAGCACCGCACTGTAGTAGTCCACTTCAAAAAGAAACTACTAAGAATATCCAAAATCGCACAACAATGTCTCAAATCCAAGCGTACACAGTTTCACTCACTTTTGACAGGTATTCGCCATGCAGCAACGGGTGATAATAGTTCGGATGATAATTGCTAATAGTTCAGTGGAAAACTGGCGAGGAAACGATAATTGTAATGCTGTTTGGAAATATTATGAGCTGTAAAACAGGCGAGGTTAAGAGGCACAAAGAATGACAGTACTATTTATTCGTTGTTGAAAGCTAGGGATCTGGACAAGCAATGACGCTTCTCCTCTCATCTTCACATACATCATTATTCATACTTCATTTGACATACAGATGGGTATGTATTACACCTGTGTAAGAAAGTAGGAAAGGCAAAGACATCGAGAATAGTTTTACATAAATGCATAAAAAATATGTACACCCTTGATGTCCAGTGCGTATGCACTTAGAGGTTTTAGCGGTCCACTCTACAACTTTTTGTGACAAATAAAAATAAATCATCAGGAGAGAAATTTGACCCTCAATCGGCTACTTGTGTTAGTACTTCAATTGAAATCAATAAACACTGGTAAGATGTCCCATCCATGACAAGATTATTTGTAAAACCTCACATGAAGAAATGAATATTTGAGTGCTTACTGAAATTTAAAAACATAAAAGAATAGCTTCACCCGAAAACGCTGTTGAATGGCGAAGTTTTCCTAAGGAGCTAAGCTGAAAGGAAGTCAAGTAAGATATTATTATTCGTGTGGCATAGTTGACATTAATATATGTTTTGATTTGTGGTACATAATATATACACATATATCTATTAAAATATTGACAACCTATATAAAACCCCGGGATGAGGTTAACCCGATTTATTCAGGAATGTAAACCCAAGTAGGATTTATAGCTAAACGCTCGGTAAATAACATTTGTTAGGAAAATCTAACCGTGTTTAAACGATGTGATGTGATAATCTTAATGGATTTTTATGTCGCAAACTTTTATACTTTATTCATTTTGTCTAAGCAATTAGATTGAAATTTTGGTGGATTACCAGTTTCTCATATTGTCTAGGCGGATTCTAAGAAACCAAAATTATAATGCCATATCGTAAACTAATATAAGGAAAATGTTGGTAGCTAGAAGGGTAAAATCAAGCAATATCCCAACTTCTCCTCAATTATCCCCTATGCTGTCATTAGGGCATATCTGAATGGGGCAACGTGAACATTGTTATTATACTCTGTAACGAAGCTTACTGATAATTAGTTTATTAAGATTAACTGCGCCGATTTAGCAGAAAAACAAAAGCGATCGTCCCCTTGTCCCAAATATTCAGTGTGTTAGCCATACTTTAATGTTATCCGGGCTTCCGCTTTTGAGTTATTGTATGGACATCCACACACCCACCCACACAAATATATTCTAAAATCGAACACCAGAAAAGTAGCAAGTAGAAATTAAGAAGCTTGTGTTCCCTTTAATATTCTTTTCTCCTAAAAATTCCGTTCGTCATCCATCCTCATGACATTCCTGTAACAAGTAATTTTTGGTCGGAACTTTCTCAGTTTTTACACAAGATATATCATGTCCTGAGGTTTGAGGTCTGAAGTTGTCGAGTCTTTTGTTGTAAAATAATAGAGTGACTAGTTAGCAAAACAAAAACCAATAAAGATATATAAAAACTCAAACCAACATGTTTGTTTGACTTGGTGCTCATCATGCTCAATACGAACCCGATTTGCGGTAGAAAATTAATTAGCGCATCGTAACTTTGAGCTACAATCGTATCCTTGCGATGAAAGTTGGAAGTTTCAGGAATATGGCGAATCGAAAGTCGTCTATTTAATTAAAACATTTTTTGCTGACGCTGGTCACAAAAAGCTACTTGCAAGTACACCAGTTATTTCCAATACACAGAGAGGTTAATGAACAGATTTTAATCGCGTTCTCTCACTTGGCGCAAATGATGAGAAGTCAAAAATGTGTAAAATATTTACCAGGGCATTCTAAAATCAGAGTTCTCCCAAACTTTCACATTTGGCAAAGAACGAACAAATATGCTTATACAACAAAACCTAACATGATTCGCACGCTTATAGATATGAATTGCTTACTCTTTGTTATCGAGACCCGGCCATTTCTTTGTGGCTTTGTGAGTACTAAAATATGCAATGGTGGATACTAAAAAAATCAATTGAATCTTTCGTTTCAAAAGTTCTAAAACAATTCTGTACTTTTTATTCAGGTAAACGTACTGCGCAAAGCCAAGATTTCCAACCAATCTTTGAGTGCCTGGTAAGGAGAAAGTAAGCTCCCGACTTGCTTCAAATAGTAAGGATTTTAAGAAATAGGACAATTAATTTAGTTGCATCCCAGCTTCCCACATGACTGCAACTATACTCAAGTTGCAGCTGATATAAAACCAATACGAAACGTCCTCATAACACGGTGAGTTGCCTTTCAAACAAGTTAGCCTAAACAAATATTATTACATGGTTTTCATGTTATTTGAAGTTTAGTCTGTAAAACTTGTACGTAAGTTTTCAAAAATTTGTTTGTCTAATGCAAATAGCATTCCAAACTGCAGGTGGATCTTTAGGCAAATTTTTCAACCCAATATTCCTAGAAACAGCAACCCAAAAGCCGCTACAGATTGAGATTCAGTTTAGCAAGACCACAAACCTTTGCAAAATTCTATGCACTCTGTTAATGATCGTCTCTGCGATTGAAAAATTGGTATTGTATTCCTGAATGACGTAAGTCACTTTGCTTATTCCGTTGTAGAGGTAATTAATTTATATTGTCGGAAGGTATTGGTTGGATTTACAGTTCTGTTTTGTCTGTTTTTCCTTCTCTCATAATTATACACTCTCAAAAATGGTTGTTATACAATTAAAACGTTAATAGAATACGACGTTTTGTTTCTTACCACAGTCTTAACAGAGAGAGGGAACACATCCACATCAACTTATTTCTCTACATATGAATATCCGTTCGCGTTTACAAATATCTGGATCGCTAAGTAATGACACCTGCAATCGTTAAAGACTCACGAAAGGAAAAATCTTACTGATTATTGTATTGTCGGTAACTGTAGTATACAGTTTAGAGCAGGTTATATAAATACGATTTTCAGTTTCTTTAAAAGTTTCCCAGTTTATTGAATACGCCTCTGAAAAAGTACAACTATACTGATTTGAAATTTGAACAGTTCAATAATTTTCACTTGGAATTCCTTAACTACTTCAGCTGATACGAGCAAATCATAACATTCAACCCATCTTTATCAACGGGGATGGTACTGTCATATAACTTCGGCACAGAGGCCATCCGTACCTAAGTCCGGCCTGTCGCATATCTTGGCACGTCCGGCCTTTTTTAGTCGCGTAATTTTTAAAGTGCGACGTTTTTTAATACAAAAGTAATTTTTAAGACAAAAATCGATTTACGAAAGGCAAATTCTGAAACTTTTTCAAGAAATTTGCAAAAAAACTACAAAAGTGCACATAGTGCAAAATTTAAATTAGGCACAACCATTCTTTAGATAGATACCTTTTACATTCTAACAGGCCGTACCTGACGCGAAAATTTATTTGAATTCGGGTTTTTGTATAGATTTTATTGAAAATCAATAAATTCCTTTCTCATTCGGCCGTGGTACGGCCTATTTTTTCCAGGCTGCGGTACGGCCTGTCAGTCATGCGACACCTTTGCTACACTGTAGGATAGGCCCTGGCAGTATCTGCCTGCCAGTGCTGCAACTGTCTATGTAGCTAAAATGGCAAAAATAGCCAAAATATGTTGGCAAATTAAGCATTGCTAATAAGTTAGTGAACTGTTGTAATTTAGCTGTAATTGTAGACTTTAATAATTCACTTTTTGAGCAATGAATAGTGAATTTTCTCACTACTTATTGAAATCCTGAAGAGTCTTCTGATGTTCTGTGGTAGCTGTAAAGGGAATCGTTTTTGTGGAATGCACCATTTGGGCTTTTCGAAGGTTGTTCCAACTTCCTTCGAAGAGATCCGTTTGCTTTATGTACCTGCCCTTGCAAATAGCCCAAAAATGTTTAATTACTCGGCCTTTGAAAAGGTTTGGTAGGTTCTTGTCTTTGGCTACAAATTCGACGTTTTTGGCACTTATGTACTCGGACACTTTTTCGCATAATGTGAAGAAACCAAATCCAGCCAGAAAAGCATGCCTTTGACTTCATGATGAGCACTAATAAAGGGAATCGGGCACCACCGGAGACATACCTGAATGTACACGTATGCTGTTATAGTGCCCTTTAAAGTCTATGGTTGCGAAACGTTTCCAATATGTCCAGCGATTGTCAGATCAAGTTTTTTTTGGGAAATGTAGTCTGGAACCTTTACCTATGAGCACTGGGCATTTCCGAAGGGTCTGAACTATGGCGGAACCTTTGTCCCGGCACTTGGAAAGGATCCGGGTGGATGTACGTCTTGTCATGATAACCAGAAAATTTGTTCGTGATTTTCCCCCGAAACCTATTGGAGCATGCTACAAAATGATTTGCGCTATACGGCTAAAGAAAAATTAAAAAACCGGAAATAACGTAATTATCATTGATTTTAGTCTGCAAATTAAAACTGAAATCCTTCTAAAACTTCATATTTAATCATATCATCATATTTATACATGTTTATCTGTATTATAAAATCAACTTTAAATGTCAAATGCCTTGGTTTTGTTCGTAATGAAGTGTAGTAGTTTTCATAGTTTTTCCATGGCGAAGTTTTCAAGGACGCCTTTCTTCAAAAGCTCTATTAATTAGCAGTTTTCGTTCGAATGAAAACCTCTCAAAAATCAATAAATGTCATTTAATTCTAATATTTTAAAAACTTACAATTAGACCCATACACTCCATTTGATTTAATTGCGATCGAACTTTTCAAATCTGATTTGAATCTCTTCTGCGCTCTCTGTTTTATATTTAAATCATACCCAAAACGAGTAGCAAAAGCAAGCTGCCCTGAATATTTATACGAGTTTTTCATCGTTGAAAGCTTTGAATGAGCTTAGTTACGTGAAAGAAAAGTACCACTTGTACTCAACAAGTTCAGAGGAAGTTCTGTTAAAAAGGAGCGATGAAGGAATTAAGCAGATTGAAACAGCAAAAAGCAAGTCCGATTGGCTACTCAACTTTGATTCATATTGTCGTAAGTAGGAACTCCGCTTTCTCATTTTTATTTTTGAAATAAAATTCTATCCCTTATACTTTGTTGGAAAGTGAAACTATAATGAGTATCGTATCGCTTATTAAGAAGTTTTACAAAAGGATATTTATACTTTTATAATATTGAAATCGAAATGGCTTGTTAGAAATGTGAAAGATTGCAATACTAATTAAAAGCAAAAGTTTAAAAGCTAACAACTGCTAATTCAATTAAAAGCTTAAGAGCAGTAATATAACAGTATCCGGATTTTCTAAATCGGAAATTTGGCATCTTTGTAGGATTTTTTAAAGAGTTAAATATTATTAACATGCCGAGCTAACCAATTTTATTTATTTTCAGAGAAAACAGTGTGTAAAGTTGTGTTAATGTTAAAATAGTTATGGCTTTCACCAGTAGAGACTATTTACTTATTTTAAGCGAGTTGTGTAAACTGCGTAGTTGATGTCAGCGCTGACCTCAATTACAGCATCTTATCATTAAAAGTATTATTCCAGCTGTGTCACACAACCAGTTTACTATTACTTCCAATGGTACAAAACGTTCAGTCTGAGAAGAACAGTGATTGCATACTTTAAGCAAAACATTTGCTAAGAAATTTGCCAAACGTATAGGCGGTAAAGCGACACAACATTATGTATATGGATTCCATCTTCAACGAGATTTGTGATAAGTGGTTGATGGGCAATTTTGATGACATTTTTTTTAGGTTTGCATCGCGATGATTCTTGACATCGCAAAGGTCACCTCTCTCAGCTGAAAAGAACCACTCAATATCCATGTTGCGCGCACCCAGACTGTTAAAATCTTTTGAATGAGTGAGGATATTCCTTTCACGACAATTTGGCTGGGATGACGCTTCAGTCCCAATCTTGTAACGCAATCTTCGGTGATGAAGGTGCCCTCGGATCCTGTGTCAAGAAAGATTCGACACAGCTGATGTCCGTTGCTGCGAGTCTTCACCCGAACTATTGCTGTTGAGAGGAGTACTTGAGTGTCTGTATTCGCATGATACGAACTGACTGTGCCACTTGCTACTTGATTCTCTGTTGGGGGAAGTGGTAATCTATCCTCATGTAATAATGTGTGATGCTTCTTATTACACTTACGACACGTTGCCTTACTGGTGCAATTTAAAATCCGATGATCCTTCCGGAAGCAGTTGAAACACAGTCTGTTGAGTTTCACCAACTCGCTCCGCTCCTTCGGGGATTTGGTGAGAAACTCTTGACATTTGTAGAGTGCATGAGTTCCTTTACATGCTCCACAAGTTTGCTGCTCGGATGAGGATGATGAGTGATGGGCTGAAACCTGCTTTCTGGGCTTCCCATGCTGTTGTTGAGGGTGAGTATTGACACCTGGCCAATAATCCCGGATGTGGTTGTCCAAGAAGTCGTTGAGCTGCTGGAATGTAGGTAACGCTGTGCCGGTCAACCTCACCGCCCACTCACGCCTTGTCTTGGAGTCTAACTTCTTGACTGTAAAATATACTAAAATGTTATCCCAGTGCTCTACTGGGCAACCTTGAACTTTCAATGCACGCATGCATTCATTAGTGTTGTCGGATAACCTTTTTAACTCAACGGCTGACTCATGGTTCAATGGGGCTGATTCAAATAACCTCTGGAGCAAATGTATTAGTTATTTCCTTTTTGTTATCATACCGTTGGTTGAGTGTATCCCAGGCTTGCTTATAATTGGCGTTGGTGACCTGGAGTGAGCGAATGAGAGCTGCCGGCTCGTCCTTCACTGCTGCCTTCAGGTACTGCAATTTTTGGGAGTCGCTGAGATCCTTGTTGAGGTCGATTGTGGACAGGAACAGGTCCTTAAAGGAAGTCCAGGTGTCGAAACTGCCACTGAATGAGGGTAGTTCAATGCTGGGGAGCTTGACAGCTGCTGGAGTTGATCTCGAACTTGAGGATGTCCCTGACGCACCTCCTCCGCCTGATGAGGTTGCTGTAGACAGAGCTAGCTTCATATCCATAACAAGTGTTCTGATCTCAAAGTATGTAGTTTCCACTGGAGCGAACGCCAAATCTTGAACATTGATATCGGCGTCGGTGGAGCACAGGTTTACGAGTTGATTGTGACAGTCATCCAAAACCGCCATCACATTTTTGGCTCGTTCCAGGAACTCGTCCAGCTGCGTGACCCTGTATGCTGGAGTTGGAACTTTCTTGATCTCACTCAAGATAGCTTTTAACTTACTAAAATACGAAGAACGCCGCTTATTATAGTCTGTTGACATTTTGAAATGAAAATCTAATAAAGCTCAAAAATAAAATGAATTTGACTGTGAAGATTTGGTAAAAAACTGCCGTCAAATCTAGGATAAAAGTTAAACACACAGTAAAAATCCGGATTCGAAACTAGGACCATGTTTAGAGCTGAGAATGAATTTTAGTTTGCAAAAGATGGTTACTAATTATGTCAATGACTATGGAATTTGGAGGTGGTGAGTTTGCGTATAGGCGTGAATGAATAGGAATAAAAACAAGCTGAACTACAAGGCAAGGTATACTTTGAAAAGAGCTAAGTTTTTATCGTCAAATGAAATGTACTTTGGGAAATTTGATACTTGAAAATATCTACTCTTGGTCGAGCAGCGTAACAGCTTACAGAAAATGAGTGAGTGAGATAAAATACAGAAGAAGCTCGGCCTTTATATACCTGAGCATGGTACGAAGAATAAGGTAGAAACAATATTTCACAGAGGTAAAAATAAGACCAAGAAATGCATACAAAATGGTATTAGTCTATTTCACGAATAGATTAAGTTTCATACAATAAGTCAAATTGGCTGAAGCTGTTTAGTCATGAATAAAGTTACAATCTTCTCAAGAAAACTAAGGACCAAGAGTATTGAACTGATTTGAATAAAATACTAAAACTGAATACATGTCGTTCTGAACAAATACCCTTTTCAGAATTTTGTGAATAATGTCTTTACTCACCTTTTAAGGTCGATTAGGGCTTGCAGCAAAAGAACTTCATTTATGAATTCTACGTTGACCCTCCTGCTTTATGCTTATGAAGTGTAAGTTTCTTTGTGCGCAAACAGAAAGATGAACTTTTTAATTTCAAATGGACTGTGAAAATGACCAATGCTTGAGAAGTTAATAACTACACGCAGAGAAGTGGGGCTAGCAGAGTTAGTATGTACTTAAAGTATTTGTCATGTCATGTAACGTTTCCAAAGTGAAAACAAATAAAGCAAACAGGAAGGCATTATTAAATTCACCAAACGTAAAGATCAAACAAAAGAATTCCGTAAAAGCTAAGGCAGCAAAACTATCCAATATTTATTACAACGATTCCTGATTTCAAAAGAGATTTGTTGGACTTAATTTTGTCGATTCAAACATCTTGCTCTTATTGGAATGGCTTTAGTTATCAGCATTGTGTAGGCACTCCAAACGTTCCTCAATATTTGATATCACCCACACATGGACATCGTTTTTAAGCACTAGGTTTTTCGATTCCCGTTGGCTTTCTTCTGAAGCTTGATAAACGTAAATTGTTGTATAGTTTCCATTGAAGCAGAATAAGTGGATTTTTTATGAGTTTCATGACGTAATATTGTCAATGATCGAAGTTTCAACTCCCACACGTGTCCAGAATATCTTAACATTTTTAGTATCTATCAGAGTTTGTAGAAGACAAAGAAGTTGGACAATTTATTAACATGCTCCAAGTTGCATGCTCAAGGTAGCTAACAGCTCATGATTGTTAGAATATCGCACAGTTTGCAGTTTATCATTTGCAAAATTACTATTTTGCAAATGAAGCCCTTGCCTTCAAATAAGCTCTCAACCTATTCCCTTAGCTTTCCAAAATATCAATTAAAAGTCATCAATGAAATGACGTCATGATACTGGAAATACAAAATGTTAATAACTTTCTAATTTACTCGGAACAATCTTATAAAACGTTTTGGAGAGGTATTTACACCTTATTTCAACACCTATCTGATTAAAAGTAACGCAATGATTTATTCATAAAGCTGTGGAGAAAACGAGAATGAAAATGAGGTGATAATTTACTCATATTGGTCGGAATGCAATAATTACACAATCAGATGCATTTAAACTATACTCATCGTAAAATACATCAACAGCGGTCTTATTTGTTTTCAAAAGGGAAAAACTGAATGTTTATGCTAGCCTATGCAATTTTCACCTTATCTGTACTCTAGCCTTAAAGTGAAACCCTTTTGCATGTTTTGCCTAGCTAGACGTTTGTATAACGTGAGCACTTTTTGTAACATGTTTGCTTAGCGTTGCTGATGGTTTTGCATATTATGTAAAAGGGTAGCAAGATTTACTTACTGGAGCATAGTGCATACATGAATTATTTATCAATACTCAAGGGATTTGACAAGCATGTATCCCTTCACAAAGTATGATGGAATGGAAACTAGGAATGAAAAACATGCTTCAGAAGTTACAACCAATGTGCAAATTTGAGAGTGAAGAACTGCATGAGGCCACCTGGATTTCAAAAAGAGTTCAAAGTATGAAAAAGTCACTCAAGTGATGGAAAAGAAGATTCTGTGATTCATAGACCTTCACATGGAGATAATAATGTTTTGTGTCATGCTACACAGCTTGTCATGCTGACAAGACCTTTACTTGAAGATCCGCTCACGTCTACATCCAACCTATACAAGCCAAGGTGACACATGTAAACCAACAACCCGTATGACTTGATTCCTTTGGCTTTCTAAGCTGCCATTAACTTTCACGAAACATGTCCACGAATTTATTTGTGTTGAACTACGTGTACACCATATTATTGATTTTATTTCACAGACAATATGCAAAAGCTGTGTTGTTCAGATATGCATTTGGCGAAATGCAGGAGAGCTTCGGCGGGGAAAGCAAGAACACCTCTGGTTTTCCGGTAAAGAGGTATTAATGGTGAACTGGAAATTCACGTTGACGTACAGGTTGAGATGGCATAATCCGTGAGATGAAGTGTTCATTGAAGTATGCAATCATTGTAAATGTTTATATCTCAAATGTAGCTTGTATTACAGCTTGATAAAACTATTCAAATAGTTTATTACTTTCATCGGTAGTTTTTGTCTGTAAGAGATAATATTTATAGAAAGAGTTAGCGGTAAAAATATCAACACTTTTAAGAAGTAGTATACTCACACAATTATTGTTAGGATTAAATTTGAGTACATAATTCGAGCAGGTATGGTCATCCTTTTTGACTCGATAAAATACGTTTTTCTCCAACGAATTTGAGCAGTTGCTTAATGGAAACACCTTTGCTTTTAATTGATTTTTTACAGGTGCTAAATCCATGTAGATAGGTGTTAAAACTATATTACATAATATAATAGTGTATTACAACACTCAGCAACTGACGTTAATTTTGTTTCAATCCTTTATCCTTGGGAAACTAATTTGGGAAAATGAACGACAGTAGATAAAACCTATGAATTTTAGAAGCCTTTTCAAATAATTGAATTAAAAATATCTGGAATAAAAAATAGATGGCATTTGCCACTTGTAATAGAAGAGCCAGTATCTTTATAAAAGTCAATTTCGGAGACGTAAGTAATGACAGTCACAAATATGGCTAAATTGGAACATTCATTTGTTCACTATTTCTTGAACCTGTCTGATCTATTTTTGGGGTTTCATCCACCCGTGGGGTTTCATGTGCTTCAGTAATTGTAACAGAATGCCTCCGTTTACTTCTTTATTACACGTAATTGACTACTACGTAGATTGAGCAGATAAACGCAGACTTGGGATTGTGAATTTCCAAGCTAGCTCAGTGATTAAATTGAGAACTGATGCTTGTGGAGCTAACTTGATTATTTCTGGTAATTCAGTCTCCATCTTTGCATTATTAACGGGATTTAGTCTCATGACAAAAGCTTGTTAGGTTCCTTTACCACATTCGTATTCGGGTTTTGACTCTTACAGATCGTGGCCAAAAGCCACTTTCATGTCAATTTTTGTTAAGACTTTAAGTTGTCTAAGTTAGTTCCAAATAGATTTCACACAGAAACTCTAGCAAGATCAAAGCACCACGATGATTATTTTTCGCAGATATTTTCTCTTACGTACGTGCACAAAACAACCAGGAGGGTTTATATGCTAATTTGCGACTTGATATTCTACAACTTTTTAAGTACTTGATCCGCTTACACTCTCAACTTCATCTTTAGAACAGCACTTTTTAATTTAAAATGTCAGAACTAGCTTTCGAAACAAGACGTTTTATTGAAAATTTCAATTTCTTAAATTGAAAATAGACAAGGCTGGAAGGATTTTCAATAGAAATAGGACATTGTAAGAAAAAAATTTGTGAAATGAAATGCCCGTGTTATTATGATTTGAATCATTTTTTTGCAATCAGAATAAAATTTGCTGACCTTTTCATATCATAATACTACGGAACTGCTAAAAAATCCCTACGGCAGGAAAAGAATGATTGGGATGGAGAAAAAACTGTCGTGTTATGGGAAAATTACTTTGATACCGCTGTGACAGGAAACACCCTGGATGTTGAGGATAGGGATAGATATAAACCCTACCAAAATTCTTTTGTAGACAGAAAACTCACTAAATTGAGCTCGACCAAAGGGTTTTATGGAATGGTGGCATTTTACTTTCAAGCCCCATTTGTCACAAAAGGATTTGTTTTATGGCAATTTTTGTAAAAGATGCTACACCAATATAAAACATGATCACTCATGCCTTCCCTAACCCATCAAATTCTATTATTGGAAGAAGTACTACTCCAAATACTAATAAATATTTCAAACATTATGTCTAAATGAATGTACATGAAATGTTTGATAAAAATACGGAAATAAGTGTATATAATTCCACCGTAATAAATGTCATGTATAATATTTCCTCATGGATTAATAATTGATACGAACTTGTTAATTTTTTTGAGAAGAGCCTTGGCATACTAATAACAATGAGTGAAACTGGGTAGAAATATCTCTAATTATGCAAAATTGCATGATGCAAATGTACAATTTTCCAGTCATTCATCAAATGGAAACGAGAGTATGTAATTTGTGCGTACCAAAAAGGTATTTGTTGCTTTCCAGACTTCATACATCGTTTGCCAAAAATGTTTCATGTTCATCTTGCCCTTTTCAAACAGTTTCACATTCTCGAGCCGTCTAGTCAGTGAGCACTGACAAAAAGCTTCAGTTAGGTCTCTACATCTCAGCAAGGATGAACTCCTGCCCAAAAGTTAACTAAAAACAGTGTATCTCAGCCTAGTTGCAAAATTAACAGCCAATTTGTAAATTTAATCCTGTATACAAAAATGTACATACTAAATTTCCGCAAAAAATTCAGTTTCCTACATATTTAAATAAAATTAAATAATTGAGAGTTTAAAAGCGTTTGGGGCAAAGTGAAACCCTACTACCGACTTCTGTTTTTCAATTGGAGTGTAAAAACAAGTCACAAGTGAATTGACGTCAATCCATGTAACCTGAGCAGTAGTTATTTTCATGTAGAGAAAAAATATGGGTGAAAGCAACACCATGTCATTTAACTCCACATCAAACACAGAAATGGATCTCGTCTCAGTTATAAGGGGTGAAAGTGACAGCAATACAACTGTGCTTCTCCCGTTAGACATTACTCGGAATTTCAGCTTTTTCCACAATGAAACTTCAAAGGGACTGCTGCCCATTGACATGCAGTTTAATGGGGGTCATCGTCTTGCCATCTCCATGTACACTTTGCAAATGATATTTTTCAGCAATTGGGAATCTATACGTGTTTGCCCTAATTGCTGGGTAAGTTTTTATAGGGCTTTAGGCTTATCATCTTGAGTTAAAAAATTTATATGTCCGTCCCAGTTTTTCAAAATCAGGCGATAAATCATCACGACTTGCTTTGGCTTTCATGAAATGCTTTCTGTACATCTCAATTTACACTCCTTTTATAGCTTCATTTTATTGCTTTCCGTTCAACAGACTTCATTGGAGAGGTAAACTCAGCCGAATCAATTTATTCCTGTTGCATCTCACGTTGCGGATCTCCTCGTAACATTTCTGATGATGCCACTTGAGGTAAGGCAAACATAGCTCGGATTCGTTCTAAGCTTTTACATGTTGATTTCTTGAAATAAACTACAATTCTGTGGAATTTCAAATTACTCAGATTGGATGGAACGCCACAGTCACCTGGGACGCTGGTGATGGGATGTGTAGATTCATGTCATTCTTTAGAATTTTCGGACTCTATCTCTCTGGATTTGTCCTCGTTTGCATAAGTTTGGATCGATACTTTTCGGTAATGAAACCACTCAACACTCGCGACGCAAATCGTCGAGCAAGAATCATGCTGGTTTTTGCCTGGATTGGAAGTGTGATTTGCAGTTTGCCCCAGGTAGTCTCCACCATAAACCCGAGCTTTCTCTTTGCTTTCTTATTTCATCTTATCTTTTATTTATTCTAGGCCCTCATATTTCACTTGGAAGTTCACCCAGAGTTCCGCTGGTACGAGCAATGTGTCACCTTCAACTCTTTCCCAACACCGGGAACCGAGCTGGCCTATAACTTGACAGGTTCTTCTTTCTCTACGTGTTTCCACTGACGATGATTGTGTTTAGCTACACCTGCATTTTATGCAAGATGTACCGCGTCAGCGGCAGAAGCGAAATGGTAAACATTCATGATCTAAACTCGCAAGGTAAAGCTCTAGCTCGTAAGTTTTAAATAATAATTTCATGTTTTATATACATAGATGAAGAGTTGGCAAGAATAAATATGGGTGCGCTGGGTCGAGCAAAGACGAGAACACTAAAGATGACAGTTATTATCGTTGCAGTATTTTTCTTGTGTTGGACTCCATATAACATCATGTCCCTTTGGTTAGTAACTTTCTTTCAATAATTTAGGACATCTTGTAAAACTAATTTAGAGGGTTTTTGCAATTAAATAATTAACTTAATGTTGAATTTATTTACATAAAATTTATTAGGTATTGGTTTGACAAGAAATCTGCCCAGGAGGTTGATCAACATATTCAGAAAGCTCTGTTCATGTTTGCCTGCACGAATTCATGTGTAAATCCAATTATTTACGGGATCTTTCACTTTCGTCCTTGGCAGAAAGCTGGTGTGGTTCCGGATACTGCACGAGATGGTTGTGAAGCTGCAGCGCAGAGGTAAAGTAAACTCCCGTCTTTCTCCTAGCTAAATAGCATAGCAAAACTAAGCAAACCTTTTTATTTACCCAGCGCCCCTGTCAGATCCCGAATCTTCTGGAATCCAAATCAGTGTTGCATGATTGAATGTGAAAGCAGCGATGGTGATACTTCCGGTTCTCCACGTGGAACTCTTCCTTCCCAAGCCGAAATGGTGGTCTTGGAACACAGGAAGAAAATCTCCCTCAAGATAATCGTACGGGATTTCAAATGGGAG
>LJIJ01003487.1:0-18861 GCA_001718145.1 Orchesella cincta | reverse complement strand
AAAAAAAAAGTAGAGAGATTCCTATGTTATACAATATATCACCATGAGCAGGAAGATATGAATATTATTTATTCTCATCTACCCCCAATTTATACAGTGTTATTCTAAAGCTTGATTAGTTTTCAAACCAGGTTTTATTTTCTTGTCACTTTTATTTTGGAAACCTGCAGTCAATCGGCTTGTCGACTATGATTTGTATGTTATCAATTTTTAAATTGTAAGATTTAAGACCCCAATAGCCAAATAAATTTTTAAGTATTGCACCTTGTATGTACCTTGGAACCAAGAGATTCTTAAACACGTGGGTGAGTGATAAGTATGGACATAAGCAGAAATGTTCAGTGACCTATTACATCCCAAGTATAAACTTAAGTAGGTACATACACAGATTAAGTGCTTGGTACCTGAATTTGTCACGTTACTTACGTTCGGTATGTGTGTTGTGCGTTTAAAGCGCAGAATAGTATGGTGAATTAAGTATTTCAGGTAGATACGTAGCTGTTTTGTGGCATTGTTCATGTTTAGGACACAGATAATATACCCTACCCTGAATGTACTACAAAATAGGTGAGCTAATACAATCCTCAGACGTATATTTGCCGAAGCTATTGTTTGTTTCTAATAACACATATGCTGTTTTTAGTTTATGTGCCAGTAAATCCTAGTGGTATTTTCCAGCTTTATCACATTTCGCATCCACATAATATTGCTACACATAGTTTTTCCATACTTTCTTTTGATGAAAAAATATCAACTTAGCAAAGAAGTAACTGCTTTTATGTCAAAAATTACTATAATTGTAAGCACTGTAATTACGGATTTTTGTCAAGATTTTTACCCCCATACATAGACAGTGTGCTTTTATAGGATATAAAAATGTGGTATGAAAAGCCCTATGAATAACATGCAAGGACCACAATTTCCGGGTATTGCTCGATGTTAATATTCCCACGTCCTTTGCCACGTTTAATAACTATGTAAGACATAAATAGTCCCAATGTATATGTTGCTAGCGTATGCATATACTTCAATAAACATTAACCTTAAACAATCATTAAACAGCAAACTGCATTTCCTCCGTGGGCATACGGCAGGGATTATTGTAATCGCAGCCAAATAGCCAGGAGTCCCATGATTAGGCGATCAAGTATTCCAATTTTAGTAATAGTAGAATGTTACAGTAAAACAATTATCTAAAGCTACATAAAAGTCATTGATCCTTTGTCTGTAAATACAGACCCTTAAACCTACGTTTGTTTCTTTTCCGAAACACCGCAGAGAATTTGTTACCCAATTTCGCCCGAATGAGTTCTTGGAGTTTCAATTCTGACATTCAGCAATTTCATTTTTTTCTAAAAATTTCATTGTTAAGAATCATTAATTTGTCTGGTAGTTAAGTGCTATAGTTCTAGTAACTTGGAAAGTTTTGTTATTTTTTATTTCTTTAATACTGCAAACGATATCTAGTCAGTTCCAGGGAAAACATGGCCCAAATTGACTATTTTATCACCAAAAAAAAATGGTGCTAACCTCAAAGTAGCCATAGTGGCTACCTTTTTTATTACAGATAGGTATTTCAAAAAGTCAAAAAAGTAGCCATATTGGAATGTTGATGTCTGCCATTTTTAAACGGTTCTATAAAATTTAAAACGGATTTCACCATCGGATTCAGCCCTATCAAGTTTACATATAGTGCACATATTGAGGACTCCTACTAATGTTTCCCGGTAAATGTCAGTTTTTTGGGAAGTAAGGTGTTCCATCAATACCTATCCATGTATTCAACATAGCCAATTTGGCTATATTATTCACCAATTTGGCTACTTTATCACCAATTTTGCCTACGTACATTTATGGCTATTTTATTACTCGATAGCTATTTATGGTATATTGGTAATAATAATATGGAATAATTATGGTACTTTAACAGCCAAGTTGGTTAGATATTGCTCCTAGGCTATTCATTTTTTTAAAGGCTGTTTATGGCTGCTTATTGAGTTATTATCATCTTTTTCCAAACAATTGGTGTCCAGTGTGAGCCCGAGCACCAGGTTTCTATGTATGATAGGACGTTTGTTGAAGTTTGTACTTTTGAGGTAAAGTTGCTTTGCATGTTTTGCATAGTACATAACTAATTTCAATGAGGGAAATAAATGCTTTATTATGTATGCAATTTTTATGACTTCACCAGCCCCTATCATATTCTACAAAGCATCAGTTATAGCTCAACCGTTCACTCTCAATTGATAAAATGTCTACTTGAATAACGGGAATAACTACGCACAGAACTACGAAGGTAAAAAATAAAAAGCGTTTCTACTTCAAACTTACATGCGTATGACAAATGCAGAAAAACGGATTCATGATGTTAAAACTGACAACACGCGACATTTGTGCATTTCAAAACTTTTACACGGATAAGCTGGATTGTTAATACTATCGCCAATTTGGCGATAAAGCAGCACCATCTTAGTTGATAAAGTAGCAATTTGGTGATAAAGTAGCCAATTTAGTGATATAAGTAGCCAATTTGTAATAAAGTAGCCAATTTGTGATAAATGTAGCCCAATTTGGTGATAAAGTAGCCAATTTAGTGGATAAATAAGTAGCCAATTTGGTGATAAAGTAGCCAATTTATGTGATAAAGTAGCCAATTGTGTGATAAAGTAGCCAATTTTATGATAAAGTGAGCCAATTTGTAATAAAGTAGCCAATTTGGTCCTACGTAGCCAATTTGGTGGAATTAAAGTAGCCAATTTTGCTACGTAGCCAATTTGGTTGATAAAGTAAAAAGCCAATTTGGCCATGTTCCCTGGAACGCTAGTAGTGACTCCAACAGCTGCCATTTTGAAATGTTATTAAAGCGTGATTGAGTTCCGCATTTTAAAAGATTTTATAGGTAAAAAGTAATGATATAGTTTTAACAGATAAATCGCTCGGTAAATTCTTATAACTATCAAACGATTTACTTTTATTTTCAAATTGTTTATGATAGGGTTCTTCCCCATGAGTTTACTCAAGTTTCAACATAGAATAATGTAAAGTAATTGATTAATGTTAAGTCTTTACCCGCACTAATCCACCATGTAACTCCATTAGATTCTTTCCTGACGTAAAATGAAGTTGAAGATGCTACTAAAATAAAAATGAATTTCTGCATACAAATGAATTTGAATTCTTCTTGTTTTGGTTCCAATTTCAATGACATGTACATTTTATAAAACAAATATTAGTGTAAATTTTAGTAAAGATTATTATTTCATATAAAAATATTATTTTATTTTAAGTAATGGCATTATAAGTTACAGAATTAAAATAAATAAGAATATGGACTAAAGGCTAAATAACATTAGTTTACATAAAATCCTGATAGCATTATACTTATACCTAAAAACTTGATACATACATACTGGTAATTAACCTAACGAAATTTAGGTTTAATTATAACAATTATTTCCGAATCAGAAGTTTAGAGATATAAAGTACAAAACGGGTAAATGAAGCTTTATCTAAACCAATTTAAATATATTCAAGTAAACCTTATATTTCGGTTTCTTAATTAATTCAGGAATATTGATTGCTAATTAGCTTTCAAGCTTAAAAATGCTATTACCAAGTATCTATTGGGAGCTGGTATCTGATACGTATTTTGCAACAAATATAGAAACTTAGTTCATTTTGATTGATTTAAGACATTGATGACGTAAAACAGTAATGGAATAGTATAAGCATGTCCGATTGTTTAAAAAACATTAACGAAATTTAAAAAATATTCTGTAATAGTAAAAGTATTAACAATGAAAGTAGCATTGTAACTATGTGACAAAAACAATTTGACTGCCAATTATAAACCCTTGAGCGGTTTGGTTACCCGTTTTAAATACAAATCACTATCAAGTATCTAGCATAACATTTCTACTATTTGAAACACAACTTGAGAAGAACAAATTTACTACGCACATTTAACAGCCCGTAACATTTTTTGTTCTCCTAATTAAACAAATAGATGCTGAACGTCTCAACTTAAACAGTAAACTCAATTTCTACTCTTTGATTTTCTTATGAGTTCGGAAAGATACGACAAGTTCGAGCATAAACAAAACGGGTTTTCGCAAAATTGCATTTGAAATGTTTTCCCCCGGTGTGACTTCGATATTAGGATTAGAGACTACATTATTAAGTTAAAAGCTTTGTCTCAAGGAATAAACGAGAAAAAGTTTTCATCCCGTGTGAATTCTCAAGGAAAATGTGCGAGTTCCTGCAAATTTCTTTTTTGCAAACCTAACATTCAAAGGACTACCTCTAGTGGATTTTTAAATGACGGCTGTGACTCGATTGTTGGCTAAATTTTGATCACAAATATTGCATTTGAAAGGTTTTTCTCCAGTGTGAATTCTAAAATGATCTGTCAAATGACTGTTTCGAAAAAATGCCTTGCAGCAAACGGAGCATGTGAAAGGTTTCTCCTCCCGTGTGAATTCTAGAATGATGTATGAGATCCGAATTGCTACCAAATCTTTTTTATATAAACATGTACTATTTAAATGGTTTTTCGTCCGTGTAAATTCTTAAATGACACTGAGAATTCTGTTTTTGCCTAAACGTTAGGCGCAAACATTGCACCTGAAAGGCTCTCCTCCCAGTGTGAGCTCCAAAGTGAACTGTCAAATGACTCTTGTACCATATACCTTGCACCAAATGGAGCATTTGAATGGTTTTTCTGCATCTGTGAATTTTAAATGATAGGCTGAGATGCGATTTGCTACTAAATGTTTTGTCCACACACATTATACATTTGTATGGGTTTTTCTCCGGTGTGAATTTATATGTACTCCCCCCAAAGTTTGATTCCCTTGCGAAATCATTCCCAACATAAGTTACATTTAAAATGGTTTTCCTAGTGTCGTGTTGGTATGTGGCTAAATAGTTCTTGGTGAGATCTGAATGCCTTGCTACAAAAGGTACACCTTAATATGATTTTTTCTCTACCTTCGTGTATCTTTAAATGTGGCTTTCAAACACCATTTATGCCTAAACCTTTTGCTACCAGTTCCCGCCCAATGTAAAAGGCTTTTCTAAACAGTGTGGGACCTTTTAAGTGGTTTGTCAGACTCCCCCTTAAAAGCCATCCGCACAAATGGACACAGAAAAGGTTTTCTTTAGTGTGGAATGTGCAGATGAATTCATCAGAGTAGAAGTGTGATGCATGTTTTGGGCAAAGATATACATGTTGAAGTATTGTTTCTATTTCCCTGTTTGAAACCAAAATTTGAGGAAGTTGCCTGCTCTCCCCCCTTTACATTGCAATCCCAGGTGTTTATTTCTAGTCATGAAGAATTATTTAAGAAATACGAGCATAAGAGCAATTTCAATAAGGTTTTAGACGTATGGAGTTTCTGTAGCATGATCTCAAAATGTTGAGGGACTCGAATTGAGGCAAGCTAATTGAGACAGTGATGAACTATATCCAATCGGCGGAGGAAATTTTGTTAACAATAACCCAAAGAACGTGGACATTGCTCATTCATAAAGTTGAAACTCATGTTCAACATGAGTAATTAGGACGATAATTCAACTTCACTTCATAAAGTTGTTTTTGATGAATATATTTCTCCTTTAACACCTACTTATTTTTATTTATGTGCTTTGATATCAACTTATGTTTATCGAATTCACAAAAATGTCTCTAAAACACAGCCGAATATATTGTTTCGTATGAATGAACACATGAACAAAACCCTTGTTTTATTAAATTTGGCATGGTAATATCGGATTTAAAGTTCTCAACAAGCTCTTTAGTCAAGGTTTTCGTAGCAACAACAACAAAAATAGGGAAAAAATCTATAAAATAAATGCAAACCCACAACCTCAATTAAGAAAGAAAAGCAAATCAAAGGTGTATCATATGACCACAATTTTACTTGGTTTCCACGAACGAATATGATGTCGCCGATGTCAATGTCAATTGTGTATTTTATGGGATTTCTTAGCACCCTGCAAATAGTTTACTGAGCATGTTTTGCTTACATTTCAGCTTAAAAGGAAATTGGGATTTTGTAGTGAACCCGCTCAAAGCTCAAAGCACGCTACATGCACAAATAATCATTTGCTTCTAATACTAAAACGTGTAACAAAGGGAGGAAAGCCATGAAAAATACTTAAGCCGAATCGAACATTAAAATTCATTAACATTAGTCAATGAAAACTCTAACGAAGTTCATTACTACTTAGTGTACGCATTTGTCATTCATATATTGTAAAATTTCAGTATACCAGTCACAAAACGTTTGGAGTTATGTGACATCATTTTAGAGAATCAGTGATAAGTCTCGGGACAAGATAATAAAATGCATTCTGAACAATTTAGATCGGTATATTTTCAGTCGTGCATGGGGTATATGAAATGAGGTGAACTATTCTTCTGAGTATCATTTTCAATTATAAGGACCGAGTGGGACTTAACAATAATTAAATCAAATCCTAGAGCATTAACAATTTACCGATTTATGTTACACTAACAAGAATATAATGATAGCTATAACTAACCCAATTTAAATATAGTAGGGGTGATCTTAAATATTTGATTTTTAACTATTCATAAATATAAAATACTAAAAAGCCTTCAGGTTCTAATAATGTAGTGACTATTGACTGGCTAAGAATAACTGCCAACACAGAATCGATTTCAAATTTTATACCTTTTGATGCCATGGGACTGCTGCAAGGTTATGAATTTTTGTTACAATTATGGCAACAAGTCCAAATGGTCGAGTGAGAAAGGGTAAATTAGAAAAAGATTTATTGTATTTATTTAAACATCGAATGATATTCATAGTTACTTAGAATTGCCATGCCATAATTAGTTTTAACAATTAAAGTCATAAAAATTAAAGAAACTACATAATATTTTAGTATACATAAAATTAAGAAGAAATTGTATTTATTCCTAGCTTATTCAATTACATGGACTGCCAGTCATCAAAAGTATCCGTAACTCTTTTCGAGTACCGATATTAAATAAAAATCACTGTCAAGAATTCGGCATACGTGTTGCCGACGTAAGAATCCAAAACATTCCTAATATTGTTACCAAAAATGGAATGCTTCACAAATTAGACTCGAGTAGCTACCCTCCCATTTTTGTGTGAGTTTTAAAATGATTTTTTAAGTTCAAGCTCAGATTAAAGACTTTTTTGCAAACACAACATTTGAAAAGTTTTTCGCCTGCATGAGTGCTATTATGTGATTTTAAGTGCGTACTCCTCCGAAAGGTTTTTTCGCAAACATTGCATTTGAAAGGTCTCTCCCCAGTGTGACATTTGAGATGGGCATTGAGATTCGACTTAAGTCGAAAAGCTTTGTCACATACATTACATATGAAAGATATTTCATTCGTGTGAATTTTTAAATGATCTCTGAGATGCTGCCTGCGGCTAAACGCTCGAGAGCAAACATTGCATTTGAACGGCTTTTCTCCCGTGTGAACTCTGAAGTGTAATATCAAATGACTGTTTTGACCAAATGCATTGCCACAAACGGAGCATTTGAAAGGTCTCTCTCCAGTGTGAATTCTTATATGATTGTGGAGATTCGATTTTATGCTAAATGCCTTGTCACAAACGTTACATTTATAAGGCTTTTCTCCAGTATGGGTTCTAAAGTGTAGTCCCAAATCCGCTCCCCTTGCAAAATCTTTCCCACATACGTAACATTTGAATGGTTTTTCTCCAGTGTGTGTTGTTATGTGTCTAAACAATTCTTTCTGAGATCTAAATGCACTGCTGCAAAAGAGACATTTAAATGATTTTCCTCCTACTTCGTGTATCCTTAAATGTTCTTTCAAATTAAATTTACTCCGAAACACCTTGCCACACTTCCTACAATTAAAAGGCTTTTCTACAGTGTGAACTTTTAAGTGACTTGTCAGATCACCTTTTCGTCCAAACGCCATCCCACAAATGGAACAGAAAAACGGCTTTTCTTTAACGTGTACAAGAAGATGTCTGACCAATTGTGAATAGTGGGTATACGTTTTTGAACAAAACATACAAATGAACTGGTTGTCCTCCGGCATATCCAAATTTCTTGTTGTGGCTTAAAAACTAGATGTATGCTTCCGGTGCTTCTGAAATTTTAAAAGTTATAAGTCAGTAACGAATGTGACTAATTTGTGGACAAATATTACTCAGTGAATGGAGAAATGCAAACTATTTGTACCATTCTTACCTGCTTGGTATTATAACAAGGTTGATTAATGTTCCAAAAATATATTTGGCTGTAGATAACGTTTTGCTCAAAACTTGAAATTTACAAAACCTTTAGTCAACAGTCTGTATGTTTGCCTTTTAAAACTGGTATGTTATTTCCTTTATATTTGTTGCAGGTTTCCGAGCAAAACTTCAATAACACTTCGACTATTTGACTACTGTGTGCACATATGTGTAAGGGAACGTTGTAAATTTGTTTGTAACGGTGAAGTGTTGATGAGAACTTACTCGGTATGAGAACTTCTAGAATTATTTTTAGAACTTTGGAGTAAGGGGAACAGAAAGATAATGGGTATACGTATAGTCTGGAAACATACAATCCTCTAAAGCATTCATCAGAGTACAAACGTAGGTACCTCAGGGTTTGAGTAGTTTTGGGAAATTTGCCACTAAAGAGACAGAGTGAATGCACAACCTACATTGCATATACAGTCTGAAAACTTACGAAGGTTCAGAATAAACATGAATGCATAGCTTTAGTCAAAGAATGTATCTACGTGACATTCATGTGTACTTCTCGGTTTTTCTCTTTCTAAATATATTGCTGTCCTTCCACTTTTCTTTATTTTTGTCCGTGAAAACGTTTGAGTTTTGTTTAAAGCAAATAAATGTTTATACACCACATTTTAAAACATTCTCCCACTGTTAACTTTCACACGACTTCAATATGTACTCAAATGATGCTTTGTTGGTGTAGTTACTCCAAATGCATTTCCTTGGACATTTATTAATAGAAGCTGTAAATGGAAAAGCAAAGTTTGCCCTACCCATCACTCATTAAAAAGAACAGCTTATTCATATGTATGTGAACCTCTCGGGAAAATGCACATTATGTTATTCACGTATGCAAACACGTAATTCACGAGTATATTTTACGCTTGAGTCTCATGCATGAGAATGGTATATAATCTATTTGCGCGTTATAATAAGACGTTGTCGTAGTTAGTGTTTGAAACTATAATTTTCAAAAATTCGTTTAATAAATAAAAAACAATCATTCAAGTCTGAAACATAATCCACAAACATGCCTGGAATTGGGATGTGTATCACTTTTTTTATTTCGCTCATGGCAAGAAAAGACACTCTTGAATACGCATTTAAAGAGGTGAGTACTAGAACCAATTTATGTGCGTATTTATTACAAATATGAAAAATTGGTTGAATTTAAAGAAAAACATGTTGTGAACATACTTTTGAAAAGAGTACGGAGTTTTAAACGGTTGGCTTTGAATTTTGGGAGATTTACAACTCCATCAAGCACCTATCAATGAGTAAAGAATATGTGCTAAAGTTGACCTCATTCTCTCAAAAACTACTGACATCGGGGAACACATGGGGTTTATTTTCAAGAACTGGGTTTGGAATGTGAATGCTTACAACTACCTGATGTTGAAAACGAAGGACATGAATCTCAATTGGAAGAGAAAACGGACGATGAAGGCGAAAAACGGGTGTCAGAAAGCGACTTTGCAGAGTTGAGTAAAAAATTGGAAGAGAAGAAGAGGTAAATGATTAAATTAACATGAAATAGCTAAATGTGTAGTTTAACATTTACTTATTTATTTAAAAATGTTTCAATGAACACATTTCTATTTCTATTTCAGTTTGAAAATGATTTATGAAACTGAGGTTGAGCAGGTCAAAGCTAGCTACATGGCCCGAATTGTAAGTTAGCCATCACGATTCAAGTGCATGCTTGAGTTGAAAGCCATCCAGTGGACTTTAGCTACTTCAAACGTCACAGTTTATGAAATATAAATAAAAACAAACATATTGCATAACTTAATGTTTTAAAAGTTTTTATTATATCAATTGATTGATAGGGACAATAAAGTTTCAACTTTATTAATGACATGGATTTTTGAGCTTACTGGCTTCTTTATTGACAATCGCTGATGACTTTCCAGCTGCATGATAATGATAATATTTGCATTAACTCAGATTTGAACGAACAAAGGCATGTATATTAATCAGAATTGAACTTGATGTATCATTTTCTCTCAATGCCCCATTGCAAAATCTTACGCTGATTAGCAAGCGTGATTGAGCTGAGAGCAAAAATGGGGTTGGTCAACGAAACGGAATCGATTGAAATGTGAATTGGAAAAAAATAGATCTTAAGAGAGCAAGCTGAGTATTTCCATTGCACATGTATTCTGCTGGTACACTCCAGCTTTGCTTAGAAAATAGCAATATACTTGAGAAACGGGATTAATATGAAATGTTTACCCAAAGTAATCGGTTAATATCTCAGCATTACGGCGAGTCTCTTCGGATAGTGGTGATGAACTTCAGAATATATTAGTAAAGAATATTGTTAATAGTTAGCTTATACATAAAAGTAACAACTTCGATACTCCTATGTTTAAAAATTTAAAGCCACACTTTTTAACAATCAGAAGTCAAGTTTTAAAATTGTAACGTGGTTAAAATAAGATTTTACTGAGTGTATTCAATTGAAAAGTTTTACAGTCTAATGTTTTAGGTTTAATGTACATTAAAAGGAATTGCATAGTACTTATTGCAAAAGTGGCTCAAACTAACTCAACCTAATTGTAAGAATACTAATTAAAATTAAAGTTAAACGCAGGCTTGTATAATCCATGGATTAACTAATTCAATCCTTTAATCGGATTAAGGATTAATTTTAATCAAGAATCCTTAATCCCACGCTCAATTTTGTCGTAGATTAATCCTTAATCCATTAATCCCACCAATCTCCTCAAAATCATCTAATCCTTAATCCAAGTAATTGGGTTTTGAGTAAAACTAGTCAGATTAATTAATCCCATATTGGATTAATGAAACCACTAAATTCATACAAAAATTTTGAATTTTATACCGATTTATCCATTTTAGTCGTACAATTTGTGGAAAAAATTCTGTTTGTGAAGCATTGGCATATAAATTTGTTTTCAGGCATTTCAATGTGCGTGACTTACGGTTTCTTTCAAGAATTTACGTCGTATAAGTAATTAGCTGACTCTTCAGAACACTGGTTTGAATTGCTGTTACAGTACTACTGTTAGAAATCTAAATTCTTGTACTCTAAATGTTTCTATTCGACAATGACTGATGCCGAGTCAAGGATAACTCATCAATTTTAATGCTGCAAACACTAATTCAATGTTTTTCAATTATGAATTTTACAACAGATACTAGTTTATTTGTGTTACACAGTTAAAAATAGGAACCATCATGTATAAAACCCGTTTTTATACGTTTCCTTGTATTACTTTTTGTTAATGTTTGCCCTTAATCCAATTATTACTCGGATTAGTTAATCCGTAATCCTTAATCCAGCCTAGCTGGAATAGCAATAATCCAATCTTGGATTAACTTGTGCAAAAAAATTAGGCAATTAATCCATAATCCTTAATCCCAACAATGTCAAGCATTAATTCTTAATCCATAATCCAGGGTTGAAAAATGTTGGATTATACAAGCCTGGTTAAACGTTAGAGTAAAAAATAACGTAATTATGTTAGTATACAAAAAATGGAGTAGGTACTATGTACATTCTTAATTTAGTCTTATGTATGCACACTTACGCACGATCGTAAGCACGTCATACACACACACGCTTTTCGATTGCTCCAGAAAATAATTATTTTTAAGTGGTTTATAGTGCGAATTTTCAGTTGAAAATTACAGTCACAGATAGAATATTTAACTGGGAACAATTTAATATACTTTTTGATACTGAAAATCGTAACCTGCAGTTTTAATCAGTGAAATCAATAGTGAACTTGTAACAATTTCTCATCACATTTACCAAGAGGGTCCAATATATCAAGTACAGGACGACCTAATTTGCATTTGAGATAAGTTACACCTTACTTTGTATATGTATTTCAAAGTTGTGCCTATACATACTCTGACGAAAGAGATTCCATAAGATACTGGCACAACATATCTATTCTGGATATAGGAATGGATACCTCAACGGAGTCAGAATTGGAGGTTGATCAAGACATGGAAGACCTACTTGCTACCGCAAATCACAACAAGGTGATTGTGACAGATCTCCCTGATGCCAGGATCATCATACGGTACTATGAAGACTTTGTTTCGTGGACACCAAATGGACCACGCGAGGATGCTGACGAAGACGATGATGATGAACTGGACTATGCCGAGAAGGAAAGATGCAAAGGACCTCGATGCTGCCTATGTAAAACCGAAGCCATCCCAGAAGAGCAGCAAGTAGTTTACGGAGGAGAATTCTTCCAAGTGTTCATAACAGCAGAAGCTCAAGACCACCCAACGTATGGATTTCTACAATGTGCACAGTGCTCCGAGTTCTTCCACAGACGGATATGTGTACTTAATATGAACAATTATACGTATTTTAAGTATAAAAAAGAGAATAACTTTTTGTGTCCGATTTGTGTACCAGAGTTTATACCAATGCAAGTGAATAAGTTGGTCACCAACGAAGAATATACATTTGATATCAAGTATATGCTTGTGTTGTTTGATGCGTATTTTAACATGAGCAACATGTAAAAGGACACATATCCAAAATGGTTAAGAATATGTCTAAATGACATTCAAAAATATTGCAATACTTTATTATGTTATATTGACAAAGGTTAACTTTTTTTTAAATGTTAGGATTTTGATTGAGACGCGGCTTTCTTTATTGAATTGTCTACTTGTAAATGGAATTGCATATTGTATTTTATTCAACTTTTTATTTTACCTTTCTCCGGCATGTGACCTGATTATGAAAACAATATGGACTTCCGTATTATAATTATTTGTCACGTTAATAAATAAATCAATATCAATATCAATAAATGATTATTGATTACCCGTTTTAAATAAAAATCACCAACAAATTTCAAACTCAGTTTCCAATTGTTGACGAAACGATGTGCCAATAGCAGTTTTATTGAAAACATCTCTGGTTCTGTTACCATACAAAGTTCTGAATGATTCACCTTGCAAATAAATTCCCGTTGCTACTCCCCCATTCCCTTCTGAGTTTTAAGGTGACGTTTTAAATGCCAGCTGCTACGACATGCTTTTCGCAAACATCACATTTGAATGGTTTTTCGTTCGTGAATTTCTATATGAGAGTTGAGATGCGGACTATGGTTGAATGATCGACCACAAATATTACATTTGAAAGGCTTCTCTCCTGTGTGAATTCTGCAATGTCTTATGAGAGTTGATTACTAAATGATTTGTCACAAACATTGCATTTATAAGGCTTTTCTCCGGTGTGAGTTCTCAAGTGAACTGTCAAAATACTGTTTAGAGTGAATGCCTTTTCGCAGACGGAGCATTTGAAAGGCCTTTCTCCGGTGTGAGCTCTAAAATGCTTTCCCAAATTTGATGTCATCGCAAAGTCCTTGTCACATAAGTTACAGTTAAATGGTTTTTCCCTAGTGAATGTTTTTATGTGGCTAAAAAGGTCTTCCAGTAATCTGAATCCTCTGCTACAAAATGGACATTGAAATGATTTTTCGTTTGCTTCGTGTATCTGTGAATGTTTTTTCAAACTACATTTATGCCTAAACATCTTGCCACACTTTCCACAATTAAACGGTTTTTCTACAGTGTGGAGTTTTAAGTGACTTGTCAGGTGTCCTTTTCGTCCAAACGACATCCCACAAATCGAACAAAAAAACGGCTTCTCTTTTACGTGTCGAAGTAGATGTCTCATCAATAGTGATTTAATGGTGAATGTTTTTGGACAAAATATACACTGGAACCGGTTGTTGTCAGTCAAATCCCGATTGGTCATTATGATTTAGGATGCGTTTCTGAAATACAGAAATTGTTTCAAGTGAATTGTATATAGCACCATTTGTATGCTTATAAATATCTTCCATGAGCAGGAAGATGAGTAATATTTGTTCTCATTTTACCCAATTTGAAGTGTCGATTCAACAAGCTTGATTAGTTTTAGAAACCATGATTTGATTTCTGTCACTTTAATTTCGAAACCTTCTGTCAGCGGCTTGTCCAATCGGATATTTATGTTTTCAACTTTTTTTTAAAATGTAAGAACAAAACTAAAAACTTTTAAACGTGTTGTACCTGGTATATGCATGGAATCAAGAGACTCTTATTTACGTTGTGAGTGATGGTAAGACGAAGCTGAAATGTTCAGTGCAGTTTTCATCCCAAGTACACTTCGTAGGTGTATACACAGGTCGAGACTGGGTACGTGAATTTGGTCACATACTTAAGTTAAGTATGTGTGTTGTGTGTTAAAAGATTGTATGGTGAATAAGCATTCAGGTAGATTTGAGCCGTTTCGTCGAATTGTCAAGTTTAGGATCCAAAGTAAGTACCCTACCTGCAATTAAACGAGATTAAGCAGCAATCATAAAATCCTCAGAAGTATATATGCCGAATTTTTAGTTGTTTTTGTAAACAAAACGTGAATAAAACGTACTCATTCTCACCTATCACCATTAAACTGCATGCTAGCGAATGAATGTAGTTAAAAACAGTATTTTTAACAAAATATTTAACAGTAACGCATTTTCTCCGTTGCAAAATTTGGGATTGTAAGTCGCAGTCAAATAGTTGACTTGTCCACAGTAAATGTGTACGGTAAAACAATTATCTAGAAACTACATAAGATTTAAGACCCTTCTGTTAAACTACCTTAAACTTGTAACGCTTGTTTGATTTTCTATAAAAAGGAAATTTCAAGCCCTATTACCCTCCCATAATCAGTTCTTGAATTACAATTCTGGCGTTAAGCAATTTCATTTCGTAGTAGTAAATTTTTAGTCAGGAATCATTAAAATGTCTGGTAGTTACTGCTATAGTAGTAACTTGGAACGTTTGTTATTATTTTTCAATTAATCCTGCAATCGTTGTCCAGTAGTACCACAACAGATGCCATTTTGGAATGCTTTTAAAGCTTGATTGAGTAAAAGTGAATAATGACAGACTGGGATACAATGCATTAGACAAAATGTTCCGTTGTTGTAGAATATAAATCATCCAAAACTTCTATGCTGCGGAATCCAAATTCCATAAAGAAGTAAATGCATTATTCCTTTTTTGAATTTACTCTATGCACTTTTCGGTATATACTAAGAAAACTGTATCGAATGACCACAATTTGACTTGCTTTCTCCAAACGAAAGTGATATTGCCGATGTCAATGTCCATTGTATATTTTATTAGATTTCTCAGTTCTCTGCAAACAGTTTATTGAGCAGATTTTTTTTCCATTTCAGCTTCTATTTATGAATCTGAAGTGCAACAGCTCAAAGCAAACTGCATGGCCCTAAATTCCTTACACCTTGCTTCCTCGAAAAAAAAACTTGTATGAGGGATCTGAAAGCCACGCAGTTGACGTAAGCGGAATCGTCCATTCCAGTTCATAACATAAGTCAATGAAATCCTTTAAAAAATTTATTTTGATACAATGCTCGAACTTGTCATTTGTATTCTGCAAACTAATTCAGTATTTTCAGTCGCATATTGTTTGGAGTCAATTAGCATTATTTTAGAGAGTTTTTGGGACATGACCACATATTTCATTCTAAACAATTTAGATTGATACATTTTCAGCCATGCATGATGCTAATAATAGAGTTTAACTATTCTTCTGAGTATATATTTCAGTAAAACGAACCGAATGATACTTAAAAATAATTAAACCAATTTCTAGAGTACCAGCAGTTTACCGTATTATTGTACTCGAAGAAGTAAATGACAGTTTCGGCTAACCCAATTTATATATTTATTGGGGGCGATCTTATACTTATGATTCTTAACTATTCAGAAATAGAAATACCAAATAGACTTCAGGTCCTAAAGATGTAGTAACCTTTGACTTGCAGATGAAAATATTTGTTACGTCATACGTGATATTTGGTGTATTATCATTCCCAATAATTAAAGTCAGGTAACAGCCCAGAAAAATATTGTTTCATTTTCGGTTCGATTAAAACAATTTTCCGAGTAAACAAAAAATTAATGTATTCAAAACGTTTATTTGAAATCAAAGAGATTCTTCTATTTACATAAATCTATTTCAAAAACTGAGATGAGTATCTATTTCAGCTATACGCCATACCTCATACATACTTGTCACAATTTTCATGTCAGACAACCCACGAAACACGTAGACCTTTTTAGTTGTAGATGTGGAAATCCTACACACAAAAGATCTACATTAATGCAGTGACTTCGGCTTTTTGCATTTCCGAGAACTTGTGGAATAAAATATGCGTTAATATCTAACAAATCGGGTTTAGGTGCTTTAGGTACAAATTCTCATACTAAAACGAAAATTAAAGTTCTTCGTGGGGTTGTTTACTTACTTACGCAGAAATGTATGTGCAACGTAAGTCGAAAAGCACAATTTTTTGTTTTGTATGGTTACTGCGATGTTAAACTGCGAATATAATTACGAACCATAAGGCATAAATGGATAATGCACATTTTGTCATTGAGTTTCCCATATTTAAACGTCTAATTTGTTTTCTTTAGTAGCCTAACGTAGTTGCATGACCAATTACAGAATTACATTACAATTAATGCAAGGTCTATGTGTAACTGGCTACTTTTGATTCCAATTACGTGCACTCTTCATTCCAGATTTGTCTTAACATTCCACCTCCCGTAATATATAAATACCAGTTTTTTAAGCCAGGAACAGTCCAAGAGTTCCTGGTTCCTAGACTAAACTAAAATAACTGAAAAAAATTATTAAAAAACTCATTATTTAAAGATTAAACCTAACTTAGAGGTTAAAATTCACTATAACTTAACATTCTAAGTTAAGAACACCACCGAGGTTGTTTGTGAAGTTACATTATGTAACTTACATGAATCAATCCGTGTTAGCGGAGTGTATCTCAGTTACATGAGGTTGTAAACGACAACATTACTACACTTTAAAAAGTAAACTTAAATGATTTACTACAACTACTTAAGTACTCCTCCACACTACTCTACCCACTCCACATCCACTACTCTCATTCGAATCCAACTCTTTTACTTTTAATCAAACATTCATCCTTTTTACTAACACTTCTATCCAACAGCCATCGACATAAAATTCTGCTAATTTTCATGACGGTCACTCACACTTAATTGTAATTAACTGATCAGGGCATTTACAATAGACTGTTGAAAATTATGATATTTTACCTCGCTTCCCTTTACCGTGGTTGTATTATATATATGATAGAATTAATAGGGATTTGTTGTCCTTACACTGTTCAAAATTAGAGCGGACATGGTGAATTGGTCGGTCACGACAGTACAGATTGAAGCTATGTCAGCATGTTATACATATGATTATTTGAATTATCATCTAACTTGAAATGGATCAACTCTTAATACAGTGCTCTGGAGTGCAAACTGTGAGATCCATAATAATTATGGCATAAATGTATCAACTCTCATTTACATACTGATCGCGGGAGTTGATTTTGTGCATTTCCAATTTTTGTAAAAAATTATAGCTCAAATTAAATTTATGATTGGTAAAACAAACAACAAACCAACCAACACTATTGCCGAGCAAAAACAGCTTCGAAAAAAGCAGCAAAAATAAAATGACCGGCACCATGTATCGATCCCGTAGTTCATCAATGTTCAGTCCGTACTCCTAACCGCAATGCCACATTTGCTATGTTAAATGGTGTAGAGAAATAAACCCTACTAAAGCCAAATGCACAGCAAATTTTCCAAAACCACGCAAGAGGAGAGATACATTTGCTTTGTGTGTTAATATATTGATATTTAAATTTGGTTGAATTTACACAAATCAGGTGAAGCTATGAAAGCATTTAACTGAAAATTTTGAGAAAATTTTCGAACGGAAAAAAGACGCATTACATTTTAGGACTCTAAGGAACATTATTTTTTATAGGAAATAGTCAAAACTCCAGAGTTCATTGTTGTTATTAAGTGGTGCAGCCACTTTATAAGAATCACTTTGTCTGTAAACTTTTCGCTTCACGTGCGTAATTTAAGTTTATATCTCTATACATTGTAACAAAATCTCACGTTGCTCCATCACAAACCGCGCAACTTAAAAATGCCATAATCGTTTGGGAAAATCACAATGGTAAATGGGAAATAGAGGAGGAGAAGAGATAAATGTACAGCATTACCGATAATTGACGAGGCTATGAGATTGCAATACACCAATTGAGGTTTTTATTAATCGGGACCTGACGGCGGATACATAAAATCCTTCTACTCTAGTCTACCTTTGGGAGATTTATGACTCCGTCAAAGAGTTAGCAATGGGTAAAGAAACCGGTGCAAATGTTGATACGATTTTCTCGACGGTTGCTGACATTATTGAAATTAAGCAATTTTGTAACAAAATTCAGATAGCGAGTAGAATGAATTTAAATCAAAATTGGTTATTAATGATGAACTTGAATGTGATAAGCAAGGTTCTCCCTTTGGGTGGGATTTTTAGATAAAATCCCAAAACCCCAAACAATCGGGGATTTTTGACTTTTTTGACTAAATGGGGTTTTTTTGCCGTAAAATCCTGATTGGGTCCGTGATTATACAGCTGACCTTCGTGGTATGTTTGGAAAATAATGATACCATGCAAACTTACTAGAGATTAAGGTTATGAAACAAA
>LJIJ01003486.1:0-18863 GCA_001718145.1 Orchesella cincta | reverse complement strand
GCATCAATGAATGCATAATATTGTATTACCCAAACAATTTGTCCAGCTCGAATAAATCACTCTCTAATCTTAGTTGATCAATTAGAAACATGACAAACAATGATTATCATAACCTATGGCATTTTTCGTTTCAACTAATGGCATCTACGCATGAACAATGGTTTTGTAACAATTAAATGACCAGAGGGCAAAAGTGTTTTATATCAAGGAATGGAAGCCTATTGCTTTTGTATATTGATGACAGTTAAAGTGGATTGACCGCCTGCTTCACGTGGTCATTTCTATTGTATCATTTGTAGCTGTAGACTTACTTATAATGATGGTAACGTTATGTCTGCCTACTATATACCAGCAAGGACAATCATACTAGCAGACAATGATAACTTACAGAGGTACGTCGGCAATGGAAATTATATGATATTTTGGTATACGGGTGGCTGGTACATGTCGCATTACACACTTTTGGCAAAAACTGTCACTTTTTTTCATTTTGCCCCCAATTTGCCCCAGAAAGTACACCTTATTATTATAATACAGATGTATGCTCATAAATAGTGTATTTGTCGTAAGTGAAAAGCAAAAACGGATAAAATTTTCATGAAAACCCTAAACGAAGAAGCTTACGACAAAAATGCGGTTGACTCGATGCGCATTGTGGCCTTTGTTCTTTTCAATAATCATTATGCGAAACTTGATCAGGGCACAAACGTGGAAACATAAAATCTGTAGTAAAGACATTAAGAATTTTGCCATAACTGTTCAATATGCAGTCGTGAACCTGTTTTAGAGGAATCATTTTTGATGCTTATAACACGAAATTTTCAGAAGAGCAGGCAACCATGTTTATCTTCCCAGCATGCCACAAATTTACAGCACTAGATATACAAACGTTCAATTTGATACGGCTCGCTGAGAAATTTGAAAGCTGAGTTTAGGGACCTACTTCCAAACACCGTTACATTTTGTAGTCTAAATAAGTAATTCATTTTTTAAATAATTAGATTGTTTCAGAAACGAGCTGAACCTTTTTTTCCTTTAATTCCAGGATCAGGAAGCCATTCATCTCGAAGTTTTAGCACTGCAAAATGTAGAACTGGACACACCATAGAATTTCCTCTCCCAAAAGTCCTCAATAGAATAGGATCCACAAATTCAAGCCGTGCATAAATGGGAACAGAAGTATTTCCACGCCAGGCATGCGACATATTTTGATGCGACATTTTTATTTAATCTTCTCGATGAGCGTTATTGTGTGAAAATCTGTGTCGACTCTCTCTTACGGTTCAGTTCTGTAACCATCCTGCAACGGTTCAAGAGAATACGTAGTGTTCCAAAATGTTGCTGGCTCCTGACGAAGTCATTGGCTACTGGGGCTGGAAGCCTGTCGAAAATGAAACATTCCTTTTACTTATTCCCCAAAAATCGCTGATAGAAAGTTTACAATCATTAGGAAAGTTATCAGGTAGGAACCAACGGCTTGTGAAGACGGTATTAAACGTCTGCCATTCAGAGAAATGGCTGGGCTTATTAAAGGGTGTCCGTCTTTTTGATGCAAAAAGAGAAAGCTGGCGTAATAAGATGGGTGTATTTTTTTGCCAAATTGAATTATCCAAAATATTGAATTGTAAAAATTTTTTAAAAAAAACCAAGTTTATCCCAAAAGTTTGAATTTTTATCGCATGGAAACTTTCAGTTGGTTCACTTGTCTCCGGAGAGAAAGTGGGAGGTGGAAAGGGAATTTTGCGTTGATGCTTCGTGTCACCAGGCCCAAAGCCCCTACAACTCCCGACTGATAACGAGGATGGATCAGACGTGCAATAGATTTGTCCATCCGATGTCAACGGACGTCGGGGGAGTGGAAGAAATGGCGAGGAACCATAATGGAAGCTTGGGTTTTACGCCGTAGTTTCAATCATCGCGTCTTTGTTTCTCATTGTGATTGTCTATAGTTTATATGCTTCTTCCGAAGCGGACTTTCTGGAATGGTCGTCCTTTATATAGTTTCAGTACATTATGGCCTACTACTTTATTGCGCCGCCTCATTTCATCACTTTGTTTCCAAATGGGATTCCAGGGAGTTGGAAACGCTGGGGCATTTTGCTATGACGATAGGCTAAAAGTTCAAAAAATCAACAGCTGTTAGGAAATTGACAATATATTTTAACTTCGTTTTTAGCCCATCGCAGTTCCCAGTTATTTTCTGTTCACAAGTTTGCCTGGTTAACACAATGAACCCGATTGATTTATGGCGAACATTTATTCTTTCCTCATGATTTCTCCTAAGATAAACGGCTCAAGGATTTTTACATACTATTCGTTCATTGCTTGGGCGAGTTCCTTTTCTTCTGATCGTTTCATTTATCACTGTAGATGAAATTTACAGGGTCCTTACTTTTGTGGATTGTTCCGGATTATGCATCAACGAAGTTGTTGCTGTATGCGCATTGGTCAAGGGCGTCACTCGTGTTTATGCTCCGTTTAGCCATAATTTTTAGTTGAGACGGAATCCGTTACGTTTTTGGACATTTTTTCGTATTTTCCGTGCGAGGGAAAAAAAGGAATGGTTCAAACTTGCTAGCAAAGGCCAGAGAATATACGTAAGTTAATATACAGTTATTGGGTAATTGGCTAAAGTTAGTAATAATTTCGTGTTTTCCTCGTTTCATGCGACTCTTTTCCTCAAACTCTTTTGTTTATGGGAGTAGCTTGTTTTTTCCACTGCTTTCATCGGTACAAATGGAGAGAGCCAACCTTGGATTTTATTTGTGGTGGATATTATCAGTGCATATGCAGCGATTGCCTTTTTCTGTACTTATTTTGCTGTAATGATAAGACACTGCAAATCTATCAAAATGAGTATCAGTCTGACTCAAGGGACAGACCTTTGTGTTTTAATTTCATATGTCTAATTAAATGGTTGATGTCTTTCATACTAAACTGCGTTTATTTCATAGAATTGTGACTGCCTAGGAAGTTTGAGGAATAAATTTGCCTGCCGAAACAACCGCACCTCACGGAAATTACAACCAGAACCAGGCACTGAATGTGGACACCAATCACAGTCAAACTGACAAGGGATTTTTTCAGGGGGAAAAAATTGCGGCTCTAATTAGTGAGAATAAACAGCGTCAACAAATATATACTTTCTTTATACTATTTAAACATGCTTTTGTCTGCAAAATAATCAGATTGAATATCCCCAATTAATTCACCACTTTATTATGTTATTACAACCCGTTTTCAAGTAGGTATCAAAATTCAACTATTTATCCGACTCTTCGTTAAAACGCAGGTTGCTTTGGAAGCTTTCTTGGTTTTTTCTTTTCCCACCAATCAATTCCACAACAGATCACAAACGGCGTCCACGAAAACGTCTAACTGGATGCTACTAGACGTTTGAATTCAGGAACCATCAAGGGGGGTTTTTGCAGCACCAGCCTTCCTTAGAAAATTATTAATCAATTTAACAAAATATAAAAATATACAATGCTGGCATAGTCTACTTAAGCGTTAGCAGTTTTAAGCGACCTTTGGTCGCATTGTGTAATCAAACATGACTGAGACTGAATTGCAATTAATGCCACAAAAATTGTAATTCCTCTCATATTTAAAACCATTGGATGGTATGAAGTCACTAAAGTAACACAACGATACAAATTATCAAAGCAAATTTGTGTACTGTTGATACCAGGCGCGAGCGTTGTTGTAATTTTCAGATACATTTTAAACGAAGATGTGCTGGTTTCTTAATTATTGTCTTTCCGGGGTTTTTTTTTCTTTGCTTTAAAGATTTTTTTTACCATAATTAGAATCAGGGAATGCATTAAGCTCATTTGTTTTCAGTGGTGAGTTTATCTAAAAACTTTGTTTGCAAAAACAAAGCAATTTTAAAAATCCTCCTACCTGTGCAATATTTTATATTTGTAGCTGGCAAGTGTTTTATTGTAGTTCTCAACAAATTAAGCTACTTACCCGTAATAATTTTAAAGAATGGATAAAATTTGTAGCCAATTTTGTGTTCTTTTTATTCAAAATAAACTTACCATAATGAATACAGCTCTAGATCAAATCCGGTTATTAACTGAGACTTCAACTGATATGGCAAATTGCCCCTACGGGTGGATTTGGATCTTGATTTGAATATTTAACTTAGTTGTCTATGAGCGTTATAAACATTTCTTATACTCCTGTAAATGTGTAAGACCATCCTTGGCAAACGGAAAGTGTCTTCTATTAAATATCTTTGTGGTTTCACAATGAAATGACATTAATATAATAAAAAACTCCTTTGTAGGTATTACACTCACAATAAACCTCTCATTCATTACAATTCATGCGAAAAAAAAGTATAATATACATTTCTATAGTAATGATGCGACGAAATTCATATTCCAGCTACAGTCTAGTGAAAACACGTCGCCCTACAATGACATTAGTGCATCAGTTAAAATCGGCAATTTTGAAGCATTGCAAAACTACTTGCAGGAGAAACGGAGCAAATACAATTCTTAACGCTCGTAATGACGAAGGTCAAACTCCACTACACGATGCGTGTAGTTGCGGTAATAAAACGTTATAGAAACATTAGCAAACAAGGGTAGATCTGAGTAATCGAAAATTATTATTTTTACAGGTAAAAGAAGAACGGCAACTAGAATGGTGACTGAGATTGTATTTTGGTATTCAAATAATAAGTGTGATCAAAAACTCTTTCTCGATAAACAGACAATGAAGGGAACACTGCATTGCATTATGCAGCCAAAAATAAGAATCGACAAGTTGTTGAGAAACTCTTCGTTTGGGAGCTGATGTAAACCTCGGAAACCGTGAGGGTCGCGAAGGAATCTGTCTGATTTATGAACACGTACCAGAAGTATGATATCTTTGTTGGAGAAGGGGACCACATCAAATTTAGAAAATAGTGACGACCCTTTGGAAGAGGAGTGGAATATTGAATGTGATTTTTGGTAAGTCCCTTTCGTTGCCCAAATGCTGAATTTGTTGGAAAAAATATTATTATTCTATAAAATATGTACATTTTAAATTTTCAGCTTAATAACTGGAATTGGAAACGACCCTAATGAAATATTTGAGACGTACATGCTCTCAACGTGTTCATTCTCCAAACTGAAACTCAAGCCAAAATTCTAAACCAACCCATTGTTCAACTGTTTTGGATTTAAAATGGAGCAAAATGAAACACCTTATTTATACTTATTGGCATTCATGTATGGTAGAAAGTCAAAAACCTTTATTAAAGTGTTTTTAATGATTTTTTATTTTCAGATGTTTGGTCAATATTTACGGTACTTACATATGGCCGTTTTTCACGCAAAATATGGAAACCGGACCACTGATAGGATACAGTTTAATGGAAATCCGTATTTTAGTGACTCTTCTATTGCCCAAGTGTCCTTCTTTTTCTGCTCACGTTTTTAATGTTCGTGAAGGAAACGATTGAGGTTTTTGCGTCTATGAAGATAAAAACCTATTACATGGAAATTGAAAACGTTGGTCAATGGACATTAATTCTATTGATATTTGCGATTCTCAACATTGGATGGGGTCCCTAATGTTCCTGACTGGGTGGATTTTACCATGTCAATTGTGAGTCAACATTTTTAAAACAACAGAAATCTAAATGATATTAAATCGACTTAATTTTTCCTCAAAATAGATAGCGGTGTTTTTATCTTGTCTTCTGATCATTGGACAAATGACCTACTTCCCGTCGTTAGGATTTATATGGAAATTTTCATGAAAGTTTCAAAAACTTTTCAAAGTTTTTAATTTCATTTTGTCCCATTGTTTTGCATTTGCCTGCGTTTTCAGCATGCTGATGCCTATGGTTAGGTTTAATACTACATTATATTTCATGAAATGTATATTTTATATGTGGCACTAATTTTTTTTTGATGAACAGAAGACGGAATTTCAACTGTGGCCACCATGGGGATACCAAAATCAGTTGCGATGATGACCGGTGAAATAAATTTTGATGACATATTCCAGGACAAGCTCTTTACGGTAATGATTAACAAAACAACGTTAATCCTTCTTTTCTTGATGATTGTCACGTTGGTACTACAAAATCTACTGATTGTCTCGTTGTCAGCGATATGGAGGTAAGACTTAGTAAAATAAATGGGTTTGTTAATTATTTTCCGTACATTAAAAGTTTTTTTTGAATGTTTTATGCAGGGATTAGAAACGAAAGCGAAATTAAACAGCATTCGAACACAATTGGAACAGTTGTATTTGGTTGAGGCGTTTATTGTATCATTGGGCAATGTCTTAAGGCACTTTCACGTTCCCAACCGAATCGAAAAATCAATTATGATAACAAACAATGGAAACAATGTTGTTACAAGAAAAATGAAGGACTTTTCAATAGAAATTCAGAAGAATCTTTTGCAAACGCTTAAGCAAAAGGCAGATGAAGAATTTCTTGTACAATATGATGTAGATTAACGTTAAAATAAGAAGTAAGTAATGTTTGAAACGAGAATGTTTGCACATTTAAAAAACTAAATGAATAATACAAAGAATAAAAGAAAGTGCACGTAACCCAAGGTGGAATCTACTTTTTGTCAAACAGCAAAATAATTACAAGAATACAACGCTTATATTTAAACAAATTAGACTACAAACACTTCGGGTTCTATAAAAGTTGTATAAGTCTATTTGTATAAAATGACCACAATCCGACTCCACCTACGTCAATCGATTTTCAGTTTAACCAGCACGATTCTGACAGTTTCTTTCAACGTGACATAATTATCGAACATTTTTTTCTTGGGAAACAGTAAATATTTTACAGACCTATGACTTACTTTTTAAAAAGTCAACTTCAGCATTTACTTTATTACTTCTAAATGCAATAATTCTGATAATAGCATAAGAGTTATTATGGGGAATGTAGACGCCAAAAATCCTTTGATCAAACGCTTTCGGCCAACAATCTACAGTGGTTTCGAAAGTTTAACTACAAAGATCACCTCTGGCAGGAGGAATCTGAATGGGAACCTTGAGCACAATGCAAATATTCGAATCAACAAATGTTCCCTTCAGAAATCTACATCAAAGCAGGAATAAAACGGGAAATTTCACGGAAGTGAAAGTCAATGTTTCCGTTTTGGGAATGAACAAAAAGAACAAAGTTCGTCGGAACAAGAAATAAGAAACAAACAACAAAGTTTCCAAATTATACTTTGTTTATTGCATACTTTCAGCAAAACAAAACCAGTAAATTGACTCTTCTTTCGGCTCATGTCCTATCAACAACAAAGCGAACGATTCTTCTCTTTTGCTCCCAGTTCAACGAGCAAACCAAGAGTGAATACCAAATACAGAGTTCGGTCCCCTTTTTATAGTAGGAAGAACGATAGACGAAAAAATCTACATACATTACAATATATCACAGTTTATCAATATTATGTAAAACTTACAAGGCTAACAAAAGACGGATCAGGAACACGTTCCAATGTCCCGTAAAAACGAAAAAGTGTAAAAGTTTGAACAAAAGAAAGTGAACATGAGTTGTCATTTCAACTCGGATCAGCACTAATCTACATAACGCTGACCAAACGTATCACAACAAACGGTCAAATGAATATGCCTTAACCTAAGATTCCGCAGCAACAGGGAAAAAGTTTCGACTACAATCCACATACACAGGTACTTTCACATACATAGGAGCTTGCAGCTGATAGATGTAAACAAAGCTTACACTAACAATTTTTAATTTTTTTACTACTTGACCTAAACCGATTTTAACTTTAAAACTATATAGCAGCTAACTAATAAGCTCAAGTTCACGTACTAATAAAAAAAATTACAAATAAACAGGCATACACTGAATTTTTGAAAGAGTTCAGTGGTCATCATCATCGGTCCCAGCAAGTACAAATTTTGCACAGTACTCTGCTGGGCATTCCAGCAGGTAATTACTATTAAATTGTACAAACAATACTGTGTCGACCTGACCTCTGAAGAATACTGCTGAGGGAAATTGATATTTAAAGAATTTCTGACGCCGGCAAGCTCCATCAACCCAAATACCATGTCTCCCAAAGGGAACATCGCCTCTCAGAGCAAAGCACCGAATCACACTGCAGAAACAAGACAAAATAAAAAACGGAATATAGAATCTGCAGAATCTTCAAGCACTGAAACTGTAAACGAGCATGTGCAACCAAATAAGAAAACAAAATCTGATGACAGCTGCTCATCTTGTGCTGGATTTAGCACCATCCTGGCTAACATAAATGCACAACTCGCAAAACTTGACAATTGATGACATCTGTAAATCAATTGATGAAATTCGGGATGGACTGAAGAAAACTAATGAAGATGTTCAAGACCCAACAAAAAGTAGATACATTATCATCGAACTTAAACACAGCCCAAAATCAAATCTTTGAACTGAAATTTGAACGAGAACAAATTGAAACAGAACTAAAAAAATCAACTTAGTTTTTGCCGGACTGTGGGACCAAGAAAAAGAGAGCGACAGTATGCTGAGGTCAAAGGTTCAAAACGTGCTAAACACACTTGTCAATACTGAAAATATTAAGATTGACACTGTCACCAGACTTGGATCCTTCCAAAAGGACAAAACAAGATTTGTTCGTGTACGATTTGAAACAATGAGAGAACGTGACCTTGTGTGGGAACAGAGAAAAAAATCGAAACCTCCAGTCTTTATCAATGCTGACCTACCATACACACTACGTAAAGCTCACGGTCTACTGAGAAATAAAGCAGAAGAACTAACGACAGCAAAAATTCCAAACAGAATCAACTATAATAAGTTCACAGTGCAAACTCCCGACAAAACCTATCACCTGACGAATGAGCTCAACTTTAATGAATTGGTAGAAGTTAATAACATTCCAACCAGAGAACAGCCCAATTTGTTAGAGACAATGGATCAACACGAACCCAACGCATCTCAAACGATCTCATCGACAAGAATCAGAATCATAAATGTTCAATTCAAGTCAACAACAAATTACCATTGCATCAGAACTTGATCTCAAGCGAAAATATTGTCATTTTTTGTGTATTAGTGACATTTTATTACGTAACTAGTTTTGTAACCAGAACAAAGACACTCAATTTAAAGACAATCCATTATGTAATTATATTAATCTGTACTATTTTAACCTCCACTCAATTAATGTGTAAAATTAATGAATTCAATGTCCATTTAAAATATCTGTAAATGAAAAGTAATATTAACCGATCAGCGTAACTACCTTGGAATAGGGTGATTGTGTATCAATAATAATAATAATAATCCGACTACCCCTTCGTCAATCGATTTTGAATTTAACCAGCACGATTCTGACGGTTTCCTTCAACGTGACATGGCTATCGAACACTTTTGTCTTGGGAAATAATAAATAATTTACAGACATGTGACATAATCAGTATGTAGATCAATATTAGCATAAGAGTTATTATGGGGGAAAAGTTTATACAAGCTGCTTAGATTATGGCGACGTGGAAAATTTGCTTGCATCCCGGCAAAACATTGCTTTACGTAGCTCCTAAAGGCCTGCTTAATATTTAAGAGCTCAGAATTTTCTCATTTTTCAGCTTATGTGGAATAAAACCCATAAGTAATTTATAAGTGGAAAGTTTGGTTGCCGTCTGTCCCATTTTTTGCATCAATTTTTTTCAGTTGCTTACAAATGACAAACAAGGTGGAGGTTAAATTCCTCGTCTTTGTGAAAGTAGCAAAACAGTGAATTCCTCTACTTTCCCCTCGCAAGTTCCTCCTCTATTGTCAGTACCACTTTTTCAGAAACCAAAGATCCTTTATAATGTTGCTCAAGGAAAATTTGATAGGTTACATTAAATTTAACTTTAGGCTACAAACGTTTTACGGAACCCTCCCATTCTATTTTACCAACGACCAAAGGATCGCCATTAAAAGCAATGCCGAGCTATCATGGGAGTGCATAAAGACAGGTCTCATTGGTTTCTTCGTCATTGGATTGTGGATTCAACTTGTACACGAACAAATATGGGAAGACGTGGAGCAATACGTATTCTTGGAAAATCTGTTGTTTGCATGGGGGGCGCTCATATGTCTTTGTGGGAAAATCATAATGTTAGTACGCCGAAAGGACTTGACCTGTTTGTTTAACCTTCTACTGGATTTTGAGAATCTGAATTTGCAAGGTATTTACGCCAAATGCCAAATCAATTAGAATTGTGTTGCTGCTTAATTAAATTGTCATGTTTTTAGGTTCCTTTGCGTCACGTGGAATTGAAATACGTCTGATTAAGGTAGCATACTGCTACGCAATGGGAATACCGCCAATCAATGCCATGTTATTGGCATTTTTGAGCTGGTTTTTGCCCTGCAATTCGGCCACACTTGGCTACTTTCTCTTTCCGGAATGCAACAAATCAACGGGGAATGCTGAATGGACCATGAAATCCAAACTACTGCTTATGCTGAACTGTGCTATATCATTTTGGCTGAAAATGGATGTACTTGGAAGCTTGGTTGTTTCGGGAATAACTTTGACAATTTTGCAGGTATACTGCATTCGCCGCTATATGCAGGAAAATGCAAAGATTTTACGAAAGAGTGTGGTTCGACTAACCGACTTCTTTTATAAGGGTAGACAAATCCAAATTTTGATTCAGTACTACAACAAAATTCAGCAAAATGGCCCACTTCTTTTGCTCCTACAACTTGCTATGCTGGGAACAATTTTGTGTTTGTATTGCTTGATCTCTGTCGGGGATCAAATTACAACACCGGAAGTTGTGTTTTTCATGTTCATGGGGTTTGCCTCCAATGCTGCCCTATTGCTAGCTTTAACCTTCATGAGTCAAATTCTTACTTTTTCGATACAAGGAATTACAGAGGTGAAGGAATGCGTTTTGCCAAAGGTTTTGCTCAGCAGACATAGGAAATTTGTTAGGCAACAATTACTAGCCAGCAGGCCCCAAAGAGTGTATTTAGGCAATATCAATTTCGTTGATGAACTCACTCCGCTGGTCTTTGTTGACTTCTGTATCAATCAGCTTGTAAGTTTGCTAATGCTTTAAATGCCATTTATGTAAAATCGATTTTTCTTGTTGTCGCAGCTTCATATTTCTCTTTACTGGCTTTCAGCGGCTTGTATTTAATGTTTTTAAAAGTATTGCATTATAACTTTCAGCATAATATGAAATGCACATTCACGAGTATGATATTCTGTGCGCCTAGATTTTCCATTTGTATGGAACAATGAAATAAATATTAGTTAGTTTCCCACCACTAATCAGAAAAAGAAAGACTTTTCAATAGAGGTTCAGAAGGATCTTAAAAAGCCCCTAACAAACGGCAGAGGAAGTTTTTTTATCCAATATGCGTAGAATAACGTTACAACAAGAAAAATAAATGCAAACTAATTTACATAAAACTCAAATGTTTATTGTAGATGAATGAAATGAAATTTAAGAAGAGTTAAATTTTGTTGATTTAAACACCAGGTTAATATTCGTCGATTGCTAGGGGCCATACTTTTTCAAACGTAACGCTGTTATAGTAAGTGGGTGGGTTCAGGATGAGCGTTACGTAGCGTGACAGGTTTGATAAGCGTGGGTACTGCTTAGCGTGTCGGTTTGATAAGCCTTCATAAACTTGCAAAAATCATCACATCGTGTCATAAATTATTCCACACTCGGTTTTAATATTTTGCCGTAATCAACTTTGCTTGCATTAAAACGCAAGCAAGAGTCCGTCCATAGTTCTATCAAAAATCCCCGCAAAATATTGTCTCTCAATTCCCCGCTCGAGCTTTGCAACAGGTCCACATGAAAAGACGACGGGCCGAAGAGCCTTAATCTGGAGCTCACGAACTTTCCTCTGCGTACGGTTAAGTTTGCTTGCCCCAACTAACTGATGACGACTCTCAAGCAAATGTAGTACTCTGTCGCTGGAACTGTATGGCGATCGGAAGCAAATAAACACAAAAAATGCGCAGGATACTGAAACTGCCGGTACCAACCAATAAACATGAATTGGCAGCTTTCCAAAACCTTCAACAGTTGTAATATTGCAAACGACAAATATAGAAAACCCACTTCCCCTTAGTATAGCTATTAAAATGGAAAGAGATTTATCCATAATCTGAGTCGTCAGACGAATGGCGTGTGTAGTACTTTACAAACTGTGAAGTTTTCTGAGTATTTGAGCCTATAGGAACGCTATTCAAAATTTCCAAGGACATGTTTAAAAGCTCGCAAAGGTAAGCCAAGAATGATAGATAAACACAATCAAAGCGCGCAGCCTCTAGCACACATATAAACCCCGTTAGTAATCGTAAAGCAATGATTATGACATCTCCACTTAATAAACATAACGAGTTCAGATTACAAATTATGTCAAAAGGTAGTAATATGTTAAATGTGCAAAAAAGTGGGTCTACATTAATATAAATTGCTGCAAGTGGAAGGGTCAAAGGAATAATTGCATGTAAAACTATAACAATAGTTAGTATTTCTGATACATTTTGCCAATATTTATCGACTTTCCCATTTGATTGTTTGGTTGACTGAGTTTCTTCTGAAACAGTTAAATAGATAATTATTTAAATATGTCTTACAAATTAAAATCTTGTATATATTTCGTGATTACCGAGCTGCTTCCTCAAATGAGTTGCCGGAACACCATTCCTGATGGTTAATGGGATCTTTGTGCAATATGGGAAAAGCTTTTGACATAATGGGAATGCTTTTGAACAACTACTTCGTTTGGTTTCAGGATTCATATTTGGCAGTACATGTTTTGACAATTAAATTTTCGCATAGTTTCAATTGACGTCAACGAAGTAACTAAGTCGTTTTCGAAAAAGTTGGGCGACTTACGTGCGTGACCAAATTCAATTACACCAGACAAGTTGATAAACAATTACCTAGATAAACTTTTCCGATTCAATACTTAAAGGCGAACCCGTCTCGATTTACTATGTTTAAAATTCAATACAATTATAAACTTTAAGAATTTTAGGTAGTTTAGTTCTGATGTTCAATACCAAAAAGTTTAAGGTAGTAATACAAAACTAATAAAACAAACTAATATATGATAGGTTCAACCCTTTTTCAATTTCCAAAAAAATTAACTTGTTACTTTTATGGTACGCAAAATGTTTTTGATACTCTCTCTACAAAAATACAAGATTACTGGCGGATATTTGTGCTGCTTATAATCGGGCGAGAATTCATTTCCAATGTCCGTGCGCAGTTGTTTGGTGGAGTCCCGGAACGTTTAGCAGAGTATCGGTTTTATTCGGAACAGTACAAAATTAATTTAGTTTTACCATACGAAAATTACTTTCTCCACCCAACCTCAGCCACATTGAGTTGGTACGAATAAAAATTTGTGTTTAAGGGTTAAAAATTAATGTAGGTAGGTATCGTCGTCGTCAAACAAGATAAGTCAACATTTTTTACCTTACTTCTGGTCTAAAAATTTGGACCCGAAATCGGGCCATTATAACTTGATTGTTTCAAGTTTTGTCATTACACCCCATAAATATTTAGAGTCGATTTCCCATTGACGTAATCCTATGAGTTAAGTTGGTGTGTAAGGTGTGTTAAAAAGCTATTGATAATGATATTTGAATTTAAAGTTCTTATGATCAAGGTTGAAAGTTAATCAATTTATTTGATTTTTATTTGACGACTGTTTATATCCAAAACTTTCTATATGTCAATTGCTCTGTCAAAGCGTTAGAAATTTAAATCTCAATATGTTATACGATCTGTAATTCAAAACAATCTTACGAAATAAATTCGTGTTGACGTAGCAAAAGCATTTACTTTTGATTGGTCACTTGTCCAATACGACAAAGTTTGAATGCATTTCTACAACTAACTAAAATTCATTTTCGAGAGTGTGACAAATCATGAGTTGAGACTTGATCAATTGTTTGATATTTTAATATACAGACTTAAAAGCTGAAAATGAATGCATTGCATAAATATATTTAACGGAAAAAGGATTAGAATTCAAACCACATAAAAAATAGAATCTCGTAATGTATAGACATGGTTTTGTGCATCAGTTTAGAATCCGCTAATTGCAGCAGCAAGGGCTTTGCGAGCGTTGATTCTTCCGTTTCCATACACATTATTGGGGAACGTGTCTGATGGGATTCCACCACAGGTGGCTGCAGTTTGGAGCTCACGGTCAGCGTTGTTTTAGCAAGCCTTGACTTGGTCATAGCTGAGGCTGGGTCTCTTGAGAGCAAAAGTGCTACAGCCCGCAACGTGTGGGGCAGCCATGGAAGTTCCAGAAATGGTGCTGTAGGATTCGTCACTTGTGGACCATGCGGAGCGAACATTTTGTCCAGGGGCAGAAACGTCGGGCTTGACAGCTCCACCAACAGCTGGTCCGAGACTGGAGAAGGACGCAATGCCATCGGCAGAAGTTGTGGCACCGACTCCAATGACGCTTGAGGAATCTCCGGGAGAGTTTGCAGTTGCACAGGATGGACCAGCGTTTCCTTGAGCAAAAATGGGAACAATGTTGGCTGCCCTCCATGCTTTGATAACGTCATTGTAGAAGGTAGCACCCTAATAAGTACATTAAATGAGTAAGTTAAAACAATTTCCACTGCAAATTTGGGGAAAATATGTGGAAGTGTAATGCAGGTTTGATTTAAGAAGTTTGCTTACCTGACCACCTCCCAAGAGTTGCTGACGAGGTTGGGGCTTGGTCGCAGTCTGCGTTAGATCCATCGGCGTCAGTGGGACAAGTGACAAATTGACCACATTCAACGAGGGCCTCTTCGGTACATGCATTAGATCCGCATCCACGGCATGAAATCCAACGGGATCCCGGGCTACTCCAATTCCTCCTCCTCCTGCAATTGTTCCCATAGTGTGAGTTCCGTGCCATTTCCATCGGTGGGCTGGCAGAGTTGTCGTAGGGATCCCTCCATCCCTTTGCACTCCTGAAGTTGTTTCTCAGGACTCGTGAGTAGCTCTAACTCCAGTGTCGATGGTGGCTATTTAAATATTTAAATGCTTTAAAAACTGAGAAATATAGAAAAAAACCTCAAATATTTTTAAAAATTAAAGTTTTTACTTACCGACGACGATTCCTTGTCCGTTGTTTCCTCCGGGAAGGGTCCAAGCGGCGTCAGCCTCAATCTTCTCAATGCCCCATTCGTTGATTTGGCTGGAGGCTGGGATTGGTCGTCAATATGGAGGATTTGCTCTTGGCGAACCTCAGCAACCTCTGAGAGGGCAGCGATAGATTGAACAAGCTGAGCAGAAGCATCCTTTACGAACACCTGATTGTTGATCCAGAATGAAGTGAATTTGGCATCCTTGCTGTTAAGAAGGGACACAACGTTCTTTTGGCTGGTGGAAGCGAGCTGCTCCAAACCGGCCTTGAGAGATGTGATCTTTTGTCCACGGCTAGCGAATCGTCCGCTGTTGATCGCTTGATCACATCGGAAGTGTCTTGCTTGAAGATGACCACCACGTTTGCGGAGCCCTGTGTTTCGAGAGCTTTTGCGAGAGACTGGTCGACTTTGTTGGAAGGTGCACTCAGGGCAACTCCAACCAAGGCTGCAATGACAAGTTGACGGAGCATTTTGCTGAGAGTAGAAGCTTTCGGTAAATGGCAGAAGAGAAGCTAATTCGCTAATGATACTCTTTTACTCGTGTCACTTGGTATTTATACTCTAATCAATGAGAGTTGCGTATCATATATAATGAACTTTTGAAAGCTCCCAATTCATGAACGTTATACGTCAATATCCCCAATGTTTAATTTTAGCCCAATGCACTTGCAATTTAATGTACCATTAGGCTAAGTTACAGTTCATTAACTGTTAAACTGATGTTATAACACGAAATTAAAATTTCTCTGTTGCATACATATACAAGCAAACTTGGATTGGACTTTCCAAAAAAACCGTCGAACTGACAGTCCGTTGATACCGTATACACACAAGTGCTTTTGGCAGTAATAATGTGCATAAATGCTGTTGTACATTCATGCACATCAAAGCAAACTGATTATCTTTTTTCAGCAGCAGACAAGCTCAAAATAGATTACTCAATGCAGATAATGTTGGGATTTGTATACTTCTACATTCTTTATATCAATATAACTGGGATCAAATCCTAATCCTTCCAATTTTTCAATTCTTGCAGGGAAATCCGAAAACATGTGTTTTTCCATTATATAACAGGATTTCAGCGTGGGAATTTCCGACAGGACAAATCATAGCGTTAATTTAAATTAACACAACAATGCCTACGCTCTCATGTATGTACATAGAACACTTATTTAACAATAAAAATCCGATCCGGACTTTCTGCACCAAAACCCATGAGTCATTTTACCTCAAGCATGAATAACATGTCTATATTGTTTTTTTGCCTTTGTCCAATTCACTGGATACTGCAGTGCTGGTAACGTTTCAGCGTGAAACGTTTTGGAACGTTTCAAAATGTTTCGTTTCAGCAAGTGTTCCAGAAAAATTCTGAAACGAAACACTCTGAAACAAAACGGAATTGAAACGTTTCACCCTTGAAACAAACTGAAACGAATCACTGAAACGCGTTTCAGTCCGTTTCAGACAAATATTTACTCATTCAAGATTATATTATCGCCAGAGTCATCTGAAGCTGTAAATTTTGAACTTTAAGGTTGCTAATTGCCATTTAAAAAATAAATTTGGATCAATTTTACTACAAATGTTGTAGTTTGGTACAAACATTGCTGCATAAATGTCATTTTTTACACTATGAAATCCCAAGTAGGTTTAAATATAGTACTACGTACTCTTTAATAAAGGTAAGATATAAAAACAAATATACAATATATTTTAATTTATATTTACTAATGGTTATTAATAGTTTAGAGACAAGATTTCTATTGGTTTTGGTTACCTACAAGTGACCTAAAATCGGCTACTTTTGTTGTCTTATTGTGATATACCGCCTGAAACGTGTTTCAATGTGTTTCGTTTCGTTTCACGTCTTGAAACGAAACGGAAACGAAACGGAAATCTCTGAAACGAAACGTTTCAGTAAAATTTGAAACGTTTCACCCTTGGAACGGAACGAATTTCCGTTTCAGAAACGTTCCTGAAACGTTACCAGCACTGGGATACTGTAGGATAAAATATTGAAACAGTAATATTGTCATAAGAGCAATGTATTAGCAACATACATTTCTGACAAAGTGGTGCTGTCCAAATATTTAATATTCAAGAGTTCGAAACTACATTATTTAAATCATTGAAAGCATGGATTCGTTGTAAAAATCTCTCTAAAATAGGTTTCACGAAGATCACGTTTTTATGAAACGTGTGAGTCATTTTCAAGCAAGCATGAATTTTAGTTTTGCTTATTGAAATATATATTTACTGTGTTGATTACTGACTTTAACTATAATGAAAATCGTTGGGTTTAGTGCTAGTGAAATTAGGGTGTGAAACGTTTCGAAACGTTCGTTTCGTTTATGTTTCACTTTTGTTTCCCGAAAAATTTGAAACGAAACGAAAATAAACGTTTTCACCTCGGAACAAACAGAAAATAAACGCTTTAATGCTTATTTCTAGTTTTTGGGAGAATAAGTTCAGCGCATAAAATTAGCAATATTCTTCATATTTTTGCTTTTTATGTGTCAAAAACGCATCGTGCTTTCATTTTCTTTGCAAAAAATACCTGACTGGTTCAATCAGTTCTTAGGCAAGTCGCCGTCATATAAGAATATTTTTTGAGAAGGTATTGTTCATTATTCAAGTGATTTTGTAATCGTTTGCAAACCATAGCACCATTAAGTTGCCAGTACTTGGTTTACGGTTTCGTCAGTATTTATCTTAATCGTTCAGTACTGATCAACCGCTAAGTTTTGTGCAAGAAACGTACGGATTGTGACACGCGTGGAGCGAAAAGCGCTGGTTTAAGTTAAAGTAATGGCCTTAGTGGCAATGGATATATAAACATTAAATTGGTTTTAAAATATCTAAAAGCCGCTGAAGAAGTGGACTAATGAAAATAAAAGTTTTAACCGGAGTAGCAACAATAACTACATACTGATTGTTAAATTGGTGTCCGTTCTTCATTTAAAAAAAATTAACGTAAAATGAATTATACTCTCAAAATATAACGTTTAAAGTGTAGCGACGACGGGTAATAATATTTTGTATCAGCATAAAAATGTTAAATTTAAAAAAATACGATTAACTAACTAAAAAGCAACGAATTAAAACAGAAAAGAAAATTTGACCTCCGCTAGTTTAATGTATTATGTTATTATCACGATATTTAAAAAAATTGTGGTTCATAGTTACAATTCATTAGTCCGTTTTTTCCAGACGATTCCAGAAAATTAAGTTTTGTAGTTGCTAAATTGTTATATTATAGCTACATTATGGCTTTTAAAAAATAAACGTTTCAATTTGTTTGGTTTCGTTTTTTCAGGTAAAACGTATAAAAAGCAAAAATATGAAGAATAATGCTAATTTTATGCGCTGAACTTATTCTCCCCAAAACTAGAAATAAGCATTAAAGCGTTTATTTTCTGTTTGTTCCGAGGTGAAAACGTTTTTTTCGTTTCGTTTCAAATTTTTCGGGAAACAAAAAGTGAAACATAAACGAAACGAACGTTTCGAAACGTTTCACACCCTAAATTCACTAGCACTAAACCAACGATTTTCATTATAGTTAAAGTCAGTAATCAACCAGTAAATATATATTTCAATAAGCAAAAAATAAAAAATTCATGCTTGCTTGAAAATGACTCACACGTTTCATAAAACGTGATCATTCGTGAAAAACTATTTTAGAGAGATTTTACAACGAATCCATGCTTTCAATGATTTAAA